>CP139502.1:120521111-120658611 GCA_021014915.2 Artemisia tridentata subsp. tridentata | reverse complement strand
ATGTGGCCGCTGCTATACCAGAAGCTACAATAGATCTGATTTTTCATCACAAAAAAATTAGATTTGTCGAGATACCATTGATACATATGGGTTTGATTTTTGTGTGCATCGTTGATAATTCTTGTTGGGTGATTATGAGTTCTTGTTGTTCGAAGCTTGATACATCTGGGTTGTTCTAAATTTCTAAGATTGACGATGAGTTGTTCTAAATTCTTAAAGATTCTTGATCTTTAAAAATATTGCAAGTAATCCTAAACCTAAGACATCACGTGTTTTTTTTTTGTTTTGAATCGTTAAAAACTTTGCGGTGGGTTTATTGGGTTGAGTTTGTAATGGGTTCAAAATTGTTACAGTGTTGTTTTTTATAATCTGACTAAAAATTGTTGGAAGTTTGTGAGTGACTCAATCGCGGGAGCTACCACCATGCATCTTATTTTCAAGATGATGTACCACGATGCATCAATTATTTTTGAGATGATGTACCACGATGCATTAGTTATTTTTCGAGATAATGTACCACCATGTATTTGTGTATTAGTTCGGTTGTATCAGTTTTGAAAGGGATGTATCTCTGTATTTGTAAGATTTTTATCTTTTTTATTTTTTGGAAGGGATGTATAAAATTATAGGACTTTTGTATTTCAGTTGGGTTCATTTTTTCATAAATGTATCCGTTTATTTTATTGTATGTATGAGTGTATGATCCATGTATCAAATGTATCATATTACTGAATTATAGTATGTAATTGAAAAAAATAAAATAAAATCATGGGGTACTATTTTGACCGAAAGTTATTAATAATTTTATCCTATTATTAATGGTGAAAATAAGATGTACCAAAATACCATTGAAACTCTATTTAATTACTATAATGACACTCATTTAATACTAAAGTCATCTAACACCAATTAATTGATCCAACGGTTTAAATTGGTTCTCATTTTTATAACTTTAAAAAATCTCTCACATTAACCCTCCCATATATATATATATATATATATATATATATATATATATATATATATATATATATACATATATATATATATATATATATATATATATATATATATATATATATATATACTTACTAGATATCGAAGCTCACCCGATGGGCGGGCATGACTTATAATTATAATTTTTATGGTGTCAGTTAATGGAAAATTATTTTTAAGGACATCGATTTTATTTAATTTTGTTATAGTATTAGTTTACGTTTAAAAGATTTTAAGAATAAGGGAGGTTGACGTATATTTTATCTTAATAGGAAACATGTCGCATGAATAAAAACTAAGTCCCCAAAACTGTATTAGGCACATAATCTACTAAATTATTGATAAACAATCTAATAACTTTAGACAAGTAGTCTTTTGGGTAACCTTGACCCAACCCGTTACAGCATGTACAAAGACTATCAAGTTTGACACAAACCCTCAGTTGACCCGTTAGCCAGCCAGCCGAAGCTGCCATCAGGACGCCTCTGTTTAGCACATAAGAAGTTGTCAAATTTTCATTATATTGAATGCATAACAATGAAAATAAATGAACATCAAGATTTATAGAACAATTAAAATATACAAATTTTTTTTAACAACATAGTATATGAATTTAACTCAAATGAACGTTAAGATTTATATAACAATTAAAAAATACAAAGTAAATTTATGTAAATTTACATCAAAGTTTAATCTCAATGACACACCGCGCAAGTCTGTTTAGTACGCATATTACATGCAATTTACTATAAAGAGAATAATGTTTCAATGACTCCAATGACTATATTCAATCTTCTAAACTCTTGAAAATCCAAAAAAAATATTCCACAATCATCCTGCAATCCTGAACACATAAAAATGATATATATACTCTTTTAGATAATTATCTACTTCACCTCATTACTGTAGGCATTTACTACTTTGTTGAGTTTGCCTTAATAATTCCACCCTTATTTGCAGTCTATTTTGTTTTCTTTCTATGGAAGTTCTAACGCAACACATTTGACTCTCATACGTATTAATAATCAATGTTATGCAGAATACAGAGAGTGAAATTGGTGCATCATCTTTTGGAAGAATACACATACGTACGTTATGAATGGCAAACTTGACACTTTTAATGGTTAAATTAATAAAATATAGAAAATGTTGCGCAAAATAAAACTTGTCCAAGTGTATTTTTAGTGCCCTGATCATCTTTTTTGAATTATATTATAACTGAAATTACATTATTTTGAAATCATATCCGGCACACAGATTATTTATATACAGGCCTAAATGAATTTGGAAAAAAAGTGTTTCGGGTCAACCCAATTTGGTGTGCACCAAATATTGCCCATATTCCTGTTACCCAACCTGCCCGACCCGTCCATTTTTCTAAATCTACAACAAATGAAAATAAACTTACATATTTCAGCCAGCATTCTTCAAGTTTGTGTTGGTATATATCCGTGAATGGTATCCACCATCAGCAGGGCAATAAACCCATATATTACATTTCATTTCATCCGCTCTTGCAGCTTTAGCTTGATTTATACACGCCTTACAACATTCATATGCACATTCTTTCCGATGGGTGGGACCCATTGACTGCATGACCACCACAATTTGTATGAACTTCAACATTACACTAAGGAGGTAGTCGTCTACCCGCTAGAATGGTATCATCTAAGTCAGTTATTAGATAATTTTTCGAAGTATAAGAAAAATAAGAAAACAAAAAATATAATTACCTAAATCATCTTCACCCTCAAGTTTGTCATCATGTTCATTGTTGATTATATTAACTGGTACCATAAGCCAATCTCATGTGATAGCTCGACCAATTAAACTCCAAGGCTCTTGCAAGCATATCTGTAAACATGTACCCTTGTTATATTTGACTCTTGAATGTCAATGGAAGTTAAGTGATAAATATATCGTCCATTATTGGCGGTCTAAATCTTTATCAATAACTAAAAAAAAGCGAGTGAAAGAGAACTTTGCAAATAGAGTAACACTACTCAAGTAATGAGATAGCAAGGGTTGTGATAAAACCCCTGTAATCAGAGTTTCGGGTTTCATTTCAACACAAAAAACACGACGTGGCAATGACAGATAAAAACCAAGTTTTCCTTAGATATTGGTCTAATGTAAGATTTGGACAATATAGCTTGTACATTTAGTGGCTTCGACAACACGGCTGCAAGAAATATAGCAGAGTCCTATAACTATCCAATATATCTGTAACTTCCCCACGAGATTGACTTATTACTAGTACAAAGGAAATCTTCGACCACCTAGAACAATATATCTTGAGTAAAAATAGCCTTTGATTTAGACACTCGCAATCATGTTGCAATCTCTTTTGCTGCAAAGCTATCAGCTATGGATACAACCACAAGTCCAGAATATACAATTGCCAAATATAGAATCACTGTAGTGACTGTCATTGGTATATCAATTGCAATCGGATCTCCCTTTGAATACAATACCTTCAACACATTTGAGACCAACCTGCATATTAAAAAAGAAAAAGAAAAAGAAAAAAAAAAAGTTAACTACAAACACGAAAACTCATAATTCATAAAAGAACTGTTAACTAAGTACATACATTACTTGGCGTCTCGGTTCACTCAATGTCATATTGTTCACATCAGAATCATCAAATCTTTCACTCCGCTATACAATGGCAACATTTTCATTATCTTTTTATGGTTCAATCTAGAAGCTTTGAACCATGAGTTTCCATAACACGTCCCAAGTTGGTTTGTTTGGAATCAATGCTAGTTTAAAATTGCCACTGTACTCAAGATATATAACAGTCGAAACTCAAAACTAAATTTTAATCTACTGTTTTCTTTTACGGCACAGTTAATTCCTTCCATTGATCGGCAGTTCAAGGGATTGCTTATCCAGATAGTTTTAAGATTATTTATGCGTGTAATAAGCTATCTTAAAGAAGCAGCTTCTAGTTGCGAAGCTATTTTGAATAAGCAGCTTCATGATGTTCATTGCAAGCGGATTATTTTATAAAGCAATGTAGTGAAAAAAAGGTTTAATAAGCAGTCCCAAACACCCCCTAAAATGGTTTTAAAGTCTAAAAATATTTATTTTGAATTAGAAGCCATGCTGATTGCAAGCCGACCAAAATAACAAACAGCCTCTTATTTGCACAGTTTTAGACTCACTATAAAAAGTAAAAAAATACTACATTATCCTTCAATTTAAAAACATTAAATGCAACATATAATTAGCACGGACACCTTTTAATAGCGGCAGTCCTGGTTTGAAGGTTGTACGCAAAACCGAGCTGGTCAAATGCCAGTCCCCTGCACGGGTTGTGGTTTATGGTGATGAACATAATTGATACCACTACACATCATAAAGAATATATTTTAAGTGCTAAGAATTCAAAAATTCATACGGGTTATTTAAATTTCAACTGGTTAGTTTGACCTCATAGAAGTCAAACTATATTGTTTCAGGCATTTGTAGTTATCACCAGATAGTATTATACATGAGACCCGCAAACTGATATAGCAACCAACTTAAGATGTAACTGATATAACAACCAATTTAGTACTATACATAGTATTAAACTTCAGGTTAAGACTATTAAAGTAAAGAGATTGATTTAGGTACTGAAAGTTTAAATAGAATGGAGAGTTGAGATGTAGTTGCAAGTACCATATTACTTGATCATTATCTCAACTGTCTAGATAATCATTTTAGATGGATGTTCAAAGAAAACATAACTCATTTTCAGAACATTAATTATAGTAAGTTTGGCTAATGAACACAGAACTCACCCTCTTTGCAAGCTTTGTAGCCTTTCCTTCAAATGGCTTTTAGCTTCACATTACGGTGTTTTAAGTTCTAAGAATTCAGAAATTCACATTAGAGGTAGTATGATAATATTGTTCTATGTTTTATGAAGATCAGTTACATATTCTAAACTATAAAAGCCTTTCATAAACCAATAGTAGTAGACGACAAATAGCTGATTTTTTTATTGAAAGTTTTGAGTATATGAATAAGCCGGACGACCCACTTTCAATGCATCCACTTCTAAAACAAAAGAATAAAGACAGTTTACCTATGAGAGCGGCTGTTGCGTTCATTTAAAGCAGTGGCACGAGCTGCATGATTTGTGTGACCGATTCTGCGTTTGCTCTTTTAATCATGCAAGTTGCATGCTTGCTGACTTTTGCATTACTTTTGTGTTGTGACTGCCTAGATTCTTTTACAGAACAAAGGAAGATAATACGCTTAGAATGAGAAAAAAAATTGTATACCCACACTTGTAAAGACGCAGAAGAGTGGAAGTAGACAATGCTATAGGCCTTCTGGATACAGGCCCAAACTCCTGAAATTCAGCATTCAAGAGATGATACACATTTCTATACACCACGAGTATAATATACACCAAATTCTACAAAACAATTTCTCTTTTCTAAAAAAGTACAACAATTTTTTTGGGTTTTCCAAAGAAATGCTCATTCCCTGTTTTCATAAGTTCTCAATTCACATTCACATTTTCTTTGTTAATAATCATAACATGATACTGATAACTTCAATTACCTTCACTACGTAGAGTACAAATCTTTCAAAGATCGAGACACCGAAGAAGAAAACGTGCTCCCACTATAACCATGACTGGACGACCTTTGCTATCTACTCCTCCTCAGTACCTGAAACCAAAAAAATGTTATAAAATGCATAACAATCAGCATGCAAATCTCATCTTATGTAAAGTTGTTAATATAAGCACAAAGTTCTAAAAACGAATACACCGGTACCATGTTGGCACCTATAATGAGATTCTCAGCAACTATTTACACAATCTTCAGTTCTGCTATCTCTGCAAGATTAAGAGAGTTGGCTTTGGCAAGGTATCTAGAATGGAGTGAATATTATTCGGAAGCTGAAAGTTGAGGCCCGCCAAGATCACCAAACGTTAAACCCATTTTGTGATTGAGCTATTTTCTCCCATTGCTCCTTGCGTCGCTGATCTGAATCCTTGATTAGGGACATGAAAACTGGATCTAGATATGAATCCAAATGTGACGAGTTCCTGTCATGAAACAAAAGAGTTGAGAACAATACATTCACAAATAAAGAGTATCAATCTGCTCAAGATTTATCAAACATAATGAGTTTTCCAGATCACCAACCGTCTAGTTAATCCACGGTTGCTGACAGGCATGTCTAGCGAGAGTTGGGTCAGTTTCAGAACCGCCTTCTTCAGATTGGGTAGGGGTTTTATTCTAATTTTCCGTTCATCTATAATTGTTTCACCATTTTCATCCCCAACATCAGCAGGAAGCTTCATAACAGCGTTCTTTTCCTCCTTTCTGTCAAAGATTGAGAATAAACATATACAGGCACAACAGTTGAGAGATTAAAACAATATAAAATATATCATACCAGAGCAATTCGATCCCCAAAGGTAAGTGGAACAGATTATGTGTCATTGATTCCACAACCTAATACAAATTCAAAGGAATGCTAGGTCCAGTGGGTGAACTGGTTATTAGAACACACAATTCTTGCAATGTTGAAAGAGTACTTAGCATTCGACTCATAGTACTCGACACCATTTCTGAACAGCCAACCTGCTCATCAAATCACAAAAGTATAAAACATAAATTAGCATCAAGAAAACACCACTTGGCTATTGCAGCATTCTAATTTTGTTCTCTTATTAGTTGGAGTGTTGTAAATAATTGTTTTGAATGTTAATAAGCTTAATTTTCTTAATAGTTGTGTTTGTCTAAAATCATAAGCGAACTACAGTATGCATCTGGTACTACAGTTATACCTACAATAACAATAATCACGAATACATTAGTATCACGTAAACCGTGAATTGGATACTATGTAAAAGGAAATAAGGCATGTAATATTCACGATTATGGCTCATAATCAGTCTTCATCAGACACTTGCATGATCCTGTTAGGCATGATACCGGTACAGTTGCATCTCAATCATCTGTTGTTTCCATCTCATAAATTGACAAAGCCACAACAACCGCATGTTGCAAATGCCCTATAGTTGCTTGTTTCAATCAATGCGATATGTATAGTTAGATATCAAAAGTGAGGCGTTTTCGAGTTAATAGAAGTTATTAAATGAAGACAACAAATATTCGATTTATATGAGAACCCTATACCTAATTTGTTACCTTAACCTAAGGTTGTTACCGGTGAAAGATCTTGAATGCTCCAAAAACTCTCTCAGGTAAATAACAACAGGTCCACCATTCTGTTTTCCATCCCTGTCCTTGCAGTCTTCAGAAATAGTAGTTTTGTTCCCTCCCAAGGCTATATAGGTTGAAAAAAGAAATCAATATTATCTGAAACATTTTAATTCAAATATAAAGAATAAAACATCATATACAAAGTAGTGACGTCTTACTGTTTGGGTAAGATAGGAAGATGGTGAAAAGACGGTTGAACAAAATAGTGTACCCAAGCAAAGCGCACATGCCAATCCAGTAGGAACATGATGCATGCTTTAATCACCCTCTCACTTAGGGTCATTGTTGATTGATCCACTCTCTGCAAGAAAAAAGAAAAAGCTATAATGTATGGAAGTCGCTGAATGCATACATACTGGATTCATCGAGCATTCTGCTTCTAATAATATAAATTTATATATTGTATTATATATAGCGTATAAATGATTTGATCCTGTGTAGCCCAAAAAACTTAGTTATCAGTGTGTTCTCGTATGTTCGCACGTGCAATACCTTCAATATAATAACATAATTCCTCAAACTCCAAATTGTTGAATGATTATGCATCAATCTTTAACATGATTAACCTTGTTCGCCATATATGCAAGTATGCTTGATCTTTGAAAATGCGCCAAATTTAGTTGTTTCCTGTTGTATTTGAATAAAACCGGTAAACCTACAAAAAAAATGAAAACACATCATAATAAAACACAATCAAACTTATAATCATAGAGATTGTTCAGGCTTGGTGACTATTGTAATTAGTTGTCGATTTAGGGTTCAAGGAAGGGATTTAGGGTTTAGGGAAGGGTACGAATATTGATAGGAGACTCAATAAGGGTTTAGTTATGACCCTGATGTTTTTTCCCATAATGTCACAACTGGTCCCTCCGTGTTTAGCTTAATCTCTTTTGTCTAGTATATTTTTTTTGTTTTCCATACTTAATCTCAATCAATGGCTTGGCTCCATTGGTTGGGATGTTTGCATTGCAACCTAAACATGTAGGTTCGAATCTTACTATGGCCATTTTTAAAATCCGGAATTTATGAATTATATAAATTTGCTTACGTGGACTTATGACGTGGCATATGCATTATATAAATTTGCTTACGTGGACTTATGACGTGGCATTAATGCATGATTACTGGGAATTATGTGGCATTGATGACGTCATACACATCCTGTTATATATAGGTTGTAGATATATATATATATACACTAGATGTCGAAGCCCGCCCGATGGGCGGGCATGACTTGTGATTTTCCTTTGAATGCACTTCTTTTTTAATATAAGTGTGATCATGAACGAATAATCCAAGAAACGAACCACAATGGCAACTTCCTTCAGGTATTATATTGTAGGGTTCAAGGTATTTATGTAAATGTATATTCATAAACTGAAGGCTTTTTTACCACGCATATATCTAGCTCGGCGTTCATCCTTGGGCAGAAACATAAACAGCAGGTCAAGATTATCTTAGCAAATGATTATCGTTGAAAAAATAAGATATAAACATACCAATTTTTATATTGAATGCATTAACAATGAAATTAAATGACCGTTAACATTTATAGAACAATTAAAATATACAAAGTTCTTTGTAACAACATAGTATACGAAATAAAGCTATTACCATCCTTATCAAAACAGAAAACTTTCAATCCCTTCCTGCTCTTCACTCTAGAGACATAATACCCATTTGCAAAAGACGGTTTTGCTTATCATCCAGCATTATGTTGATCTAGTCTTCTGTGTCATCTACATACTCCCTCAACTGCACACAAACAGACATAATCCATAACGTCAGCTGGTTTAATAATTGGCGGTGTTTGGCATTGCATTTTAAAATTTATTATCTAATTAGTATTTTCCAGTCTTAGATAATATCGTGAAACTGAATCTTACTTTACATATCTAATTATTTTGCGATCACCTAATTAGGTTTGCATAAACGGTCTATGAGTTGTTAGGAGTTGTTACTAAGTTGGTGTGGCAATTGTTTTAGGAGTAGTGGCAATTGTTACCTGGTGTGGCAATTGTTTTAGGAGTTGTTACTAAGTTTCTTTACTCAAAATGTGATAAAATTAATTACACTCCCAGTTAACTCAATAGCGTAATCTGTTATTGATTCAATGATGCAACTACTGTGAGACTCGTTATTTGACCCATATGTAGGAACTATTTACCCAAGCAGTTAAAAAATTTAAACATATAATATCTTTAACCGTATAATAATCTCCTTAGATAGAACTGATTATGGTTTCATGTATTTTATAGTTCGCAATGTGCAGTTGGTTGAAAGTATTAGCAGTTGTGATGCGATGTATAGTTAGTAAGATGTTTGACATAAGAATGAAGTTACTCACTTGTATGTAAGATTTATTACGGGTTTGTGATCTGGATTTGGTAGCTTTATTCCCTCACCTACGGAGTCTCCCCTGACATTCGCCACAGGCTGCGTAGACCCGTTCCCTTTAGCTAAACTTAGATAAAACATAACCCAGATCAGCCCATTAATATATAAGAGGCGATATTGATACCCATGTGAAAATATTGTACCTTAAGCAAATCGGATTAGATTCTCAAGCATTCGGACGGTGGTTGTTGCTGCATTCGGAAAAGAGATCAGTTATAATATTACTTTTTTGATAAAGGATAGGGTATACAAAGAAATAAAGGTAATGGTGACACCTGCACTTTTAATTGCAGACTTTCGTTGGAGTTGATAATAACTTGAAGTAACTTCTTCAATAACAAATAAAAAGACACTTTAAGAAAACTACATATAGTTGATACAATATATATATATATATTGATTGCCAGAATAACGTAAGTACCATCCCACAATGGTCTGATAGCAAAGTGGGCTTCACTTCTGTACTGTCCTTCGCTTATGCACCGTCAGATTGATTAGTTGAACTGTTATCAGCTGTGTCCAAGGTGTGTACAGAAAAAAGACTGGTCCATTGCCGAATGCAAAGATTTTTTTCCTTCGAGAGCATCATCACATAAAGCTGAAAAATAAACAACAAACCTGAAATGTAAAGTAAATTAAGTTATGTTAGCTGTGCCAACCAAACATATTATTCAATAAAAAATGTTATAGGTGGCTAATGGGTGGGTCAGATCAACACTGTATTGATTTTATGATTAGGATCAGGTGGAATTTTTTTATGCCTTAAAAAATACACTTTTGATTGATGTGTCTGACCCATTCCTTTATAAGATTCTTTTAACGTACACATGTGACCCAATAGAGATAAAACATAACCCGAATAGACCCATTCCTAAGTAAATTTGTCAAAGTAGCCACCAGTATGGTACTATGTCAGATGAATAGTCTTACGCAGTTATTTATAGAATACTAATCCAGTAACATATCAAAAGAAAAAACATACAAATATGGAACTTACATGCCGGAAGGACAAACAACTATATTGCTCCCAAGTTGTAGAACTAGAATTGATGCAGCTTGATCAGGGTACAAAGCTAAAGAGAGACCAGAGTCAGAAAGCAACTATAAAGTTTTAATAAGTTTAACAATAACTGTTCAGCAGTGATCTTACATCTAGGAGAATATATGACCAAACAACTGGATATATTGGGCTTCAAAGAGCTCTTTGTGATGCATATTCCCCGTGCCACCTTGCCATTGACACCTCCAACTTTAAAGACGTTCGAAATGTCTTCTGAAGGAGTATTAACCGGTGAGGATGTGATGGTAATTGATGGATCCATAACCAGCTTATCACTGGTTGTTTCCTGCCCCGAAACCAATTTGACACCTTTATAAGTCCCACCATCCTGCAAAATAATAAACAAATAATGATGAACCAATTATGAATAAAAAAAGCATGGTGGTAATAGAAAAAGAATTTATTTCAAAAAACCTCGTCCTGAAGTATAAATATCACTGGCATTCTCAAGACCTGTAAAATAAATGATAGCGAAAAAAATTAAATACATTGTAACTAAAGCAAGTTCAAATAATACCAACAGTAAGAAAATATGACAAGACTTACATAAAGACACCCTTTGACAGTAGCACAGCGGCAAAAGGCTTGTGGTAGTTCTCCTTGGATGCTGATAACATTCGGCGTTACGATTTGGTGGCACCGAGCAGCAACTTCTCGTAGACTATCCTCTCTCCGTGCAGATAGAGCCAGACACGCTCCTCTGTTTGCATATTCATATGCTAGATTCTGACCATATCATAAAATTTTAACATATATCAGTCACTTCATAACACAAACGCGAATTCTAAATATCGTGATCATCTCAATTAGATATAGAAGTCTAAATAGAATTATACACATAGATTTGCATGAAATACTCATACTAAAAGTGTTGATGTTCTTTTGTGGGTCATTTACAATCATACTCATATCACACACTAAATTTACTTTTTTATGTTGTAGCAACCACCAAAAGTTAAAAATGCTCGACATTTTACTTTAAAGAATCAGCAGACATGAGACTCGTGACAGAAGCTGACGATCTCATGGGAATATTATGATACACATAATCAAAAATGAAAATTTTTATCAGTAAAAAAACTATTGGAATAGTACTCTATGTGCCTAGAGAACGTATATCATATTTTTTAGTCGAGACACTCCCCGCAATGAGAAAAAAAGGTGTAGTTTATATAGCCGCACCAGGTTGAATTCAAAACACACAAATATACTAAAGCCTGGTGACCCACTATGCAGAGAACCAAAAGTGAGAAAGTAGTAGTTACCTTGCATCTGAACCAAGACTTTTAAACTCAAACCACCCCACCCTTTCCCATTGCCATCCCTGCTGCACCAAACAATTTCCTTGATGAAAATGGATTTAGTCAACTGAATTCACATTAATTAGAACACAAACACATCCCCTCAAGTGAGTTCTGGTTACCTAAAAAACTCAAGACCACATTTACCTCGAAAGACAGAATGATTGCGGCTGTTATTGACATACTGGGTGTAGTGATGACAGCTGCGAGTGGTCATGATTGTAGTCGATGGCTGCATTTGTTAGGAAGGTTTTCAGCCTTCTCCCTCAACTCTCGGATCTTCTGCCTACTGAGCAGTCCACCTTATTGTCCCTGAATCTGTTGGCCTTTTGCACATTGGCACTACTGATTGTTAGGAATATGAATATTCAGTTGAAGACTCGGTCACCCCGAGTACTTATTAGCACATCATAGCTCGTAGGATAACTAGTAATATTATTAGTAGCTTAGTTATTATTATTAGTATTGTGGAGTGGGTCGGGTCTTTACCCACTGTCAGCTCGCTCCACAGCCCGCTAGGGGCATATTATGTAAGAACTATAAATACCCTTTCCCACACAAAGGAAAGGGTGGAACTTCTCATTTTATCTAATCTAATACACATACATTTCTCTCTCTAAGTTCCCACATTTCTCTCTCTAACTTCTCATCTAGTTCGATCCATAACAAGCTCTAATCTAGTGTTTATGTGTTAGTGAATATCCTACAATTGGTATCAAGAGCCATGGTTAGGTCCATGTGTGTTGATATTCACGGATTTGTGTAGTTTGGGGTTGTTTTTGGTTCGAATAGTTTTGCTCTTAAAATTCCATTTTACACCTTGTTTAGTTGTTAGAAGTTGTTAAATCTTGTACTTTCTAGCTTAGGGATTACATAGGAGTAGTGTTTGGTGTTTGGAATCACAGATCTAGGCGTTGTGTGGTGGTTTTTGGAAGATTAGAAGGTTGTTCGTAGTGGAGGTTTGTCTCACGGTAAAAAGTTCTTCGTGGCGATTTGTGTCTGGCTAGGTTAAAAGTTGTTAAATCTTGTACTTTCTAGCTTAGGGATTACATAGGAGTAGTGTTTGGTGTTTGGAATCACAGATCTAGGCGTTGTGTGGTGGTTTTTGGAAGATTAGAAGGTTGTTCGTAGTGGAGGTTTGTCTCACGGTAAAAAGTTCTTCGTGGCGATTTGTGTCTGGCTGGGAAAGAAAAGTAGCGATTTGTGTCTTTCTCAAGTTAGCAATTTGTCCCCTTACCGGATTTGGCAAAAATGACAAACTGCTACGATAGCGACTTGTTTGGAGTTTTGTGGCTGGTGTTTTGTCCCTGATAGTGACTGTTCTGTCTTTTAGCAACTTAGCGATTTGTGTCTGGCATTTTGTGTCAATGTAGTGACTTGTCCAAGTTTCATAAAGTGGCGTTTTTTGTGTAGCGACTTGTCTCTGTCAAGATAGCGATTTGTCCTATTTCCAAAAGTAGCGATTTGTCCTGTGACTGGCATTTTGTCCTATTTCCAAAAGCAGCGATTTGTCCTAATTCTAAAAGTAGCGACTTGTCTTGTGACTGGCGTTTTGTCCTATTTCCAAAAGGTAGAGTTTTGTGGGTAGAGATTTGTGTCCACCAAAGTAGCGACTTGTCCTATCAGAATAGCGTTTTGTCCATGGCGTTTTGTGTCTTCAGGGTGGCGATTTGTCTATTGTGATTTGTAGTGGCAAGTTACGTTTAGTTTACGGTTTGTTTCTTGGTGATTTTAGAAAGTCCCGCGAAAGATTCGATTTCTCGGTTAAATCACAAGATCTGTAAAATCCCGTATTTACTATGGCTACCATATCAAGCACCTCATCAGATGATATTCAAGCAGCAGGATCTGACACTCGTCCACCTATGCTAGATAGGTCGGACTATGAGTCTTGGGTACAACGTATAAGACTTTACTGCTTGGGAAAAGAAAATGGAGCAAACATTCTTAAGTCCATTGATGAAGGACCATTTCAGATGGGTACCACCAGAGATGTTGTTACTACTGGTGAAGATGGCACAGTCACACTTGGAATTGACAGACCTCGCGAGTACAATGATCTTAATGATGAAGAAAAGAAGAGGTATGATGCTGACATTAGAGCTTCAAACATTGTCATTCAAGGTCTGCCAAAGGATGTATACAAGCTCATCAATTTCAACACTGAAGCTAAAGCTGCGTGGGACAATGTTAAAATGTTGTTGGCGGGGTCTGAACTCACAAAGGAAGACCGTGAGTCACAGCTGTATGATGAGTTCGAGCACTTCAAAATGAACCCAGGAGAGAATATCACAGACTACTATGTGAGATTTCATAAGTTGGTGAATGATATGAGGATGATCAGAATGACTATGCCCAACATCCAACTAAACTCAAAGTTTGTGAACACAACATGACTCCTGAATGGGACAGATTTGTTGCTGCTGTCAAACTCAACAAAGGTTTAAGGGATACCAACTATGAATAGCTATATGCCTACCTGCAACAACATGAGAAGCATGCTGCCTACGATCGGGTGTTGAGAGAAAAGTTAAATCCTTCAACTCCAAATGATCCACTGGCTTTTATGACAAATGTTCTACCAACAACCCAATCATCATCCAACCCAAGCTATCATCAACTTCACTCACCAGTACCTGCTATGAGTTCTCAACTTGACTCAGACTAATCTCAGACCGACCAAATGATTGACAACCTCACCAATCAAGTATCATTACTGGTTCAACAGTTTAAAGCATCACTCTCTCAGACCAACAATTAGTTAAGGAATTCATCCAACCTACGCAATCTAGCAATGGTGGAGGATGGGAAAATTGTGGTTCAGAATGTGCAAGGGAGAGCTGGAAGAAACATGGGTCGATGTTATGTGCAGAATAGAGCAGGGAATGCCAATCAGGGGCAAGGGAAACAGATCAAGTGTTATAATTAAGGGGGCTAGGACACATTGCCAGAAACTGCAATCAACCTAAATGTCCTCAGAACTCAGATTACTTCAAAGACAAGATGCTATTAATGCAGGCTCAAGAAAATGGAGCCGTATTGGATGAGGAAGAGTCATTGTTTTTGGCTGGTGATGGGGGAAATACGTTTGATGAAGATGTGGATGAGCAACCAGTGCAGGATCTAGCTCTTAATGACCCCAACATCTTCAAAGCGGATGATTGTGATGCATTTGACTCATATGTAGATGATGAACCTACTGCTCAAACCATCTTCATGGCCAACTTGTCTTCCTTGGCTTCATCACCTTGACAAGCTGGTTCCTCTAGTGCATCTATGATATCTGAGGTACTAAAAATTTATGACACGTGTGATATAGTTGATGGACAAAAGAATCCCAAAGAAGTACAACAGGCAGATGTTTCTGATTCAAATAATGTTGACATGGAAAATAGCAATATTATTTCATATGAACAGTATTTGAATCACAACAACTCGCCTGATGTACCAAATGGTGAATCTTCTGTAAATAATAATGCTTGTGTTATAAGTAATGTGTGTGCCTTAGATAATGCGTGTAACATAGATAATGCATGTGAGTGCCATGAGAACAACTTGCCTGTCCCTGATGATAACTTGATCACTAGACTAAACATTTATAAAGAACAAGTGGCTATGTATGAACAGCGTGCTAAGTTTGAACTTAATAAACGCGAGCAGAAATTAGAAGGTCAAATGAGTACACTTATTAAAGAGTCTAGAGTAAGAGAAGAAACATTAAAACAAGAGTTGAATTCTTTGAAAAATCAGCTAGAACAGTCTGTCAAACAGAAACAGGAAGTACAAAAGTGTATAACTACACTTAAGCTAGAATTCAAAGAAAAAGAAAAGGAACTCTTAAATGATTTTTCTAGACTCAAAACCTTAAAGAATAAGCTTGAGGATAAGTTGTACACACAAGACCAAACCAGACAGACTGCCCAAATGATGTATAAGCACAGAAAGTTAAGTGACAAGCATAGTGAAAGCAATGTAGGTAAATCTAAATTAGCTATTCATGAGATTGCTAAGGTAGCCCAACCTACATTAAATGATGCCAATGTGATGTTTATGCCTAATCATGACCCGCCTGAGCATATCTACACTAAAGAGGAGGATGAGATAAGTGAGAGAACAAGGGAAAGAATGAATGAGAAAATAAGGGATCCCGAGTGCATAGCCAGACGAATAATAGTCTAGCCCCATGACTATAGTGAGGAAAATCGTTTGACTGTGTTTGCTCCTCAAAAGAAGTTAACACCTGAACAGATATTCTAGAAACAAGATAATGAAATACTTAAGGAAGAAAAACTTAAGGCCAACACCCCTCTCATTAGAAAAGTTGCGTCCATAACGGTGTATCCTCCCAATACACCTAGGAATTTGGTGCCTTTGTCTCTTCCCACTGAGTGCAAAACCTTAATTAGCTTATATGTGCTTTGGCAACTGTTTGCTGATTTTGATAAAACATGTAAGAAGAGAATCACACCAACCGGCATTACTGAGGGGGAAAGGTGTTTTGAACATGCAAAAAGGTGTTACTTAACTGAGGTCATGCCATTCTTTAAACTACTTAAAGAACATTTTGAAGGGTTGCAAACTGCCCTCAACACAGATATAAAAGAAATGAAAGTAGTGTTTAAAGACATGGAAAATGAGGTGAATGAATATGCAATAGAACTTAAGAGTCGTGAGATTGAAAGAAAAAACATACTCATCACTAATGACAACTTGATTGCTAAATGTATTGCACAAGATGTATTTTACACTGCTACCGATTCTGCATTGTCTGTGTAACACCCGGTAATTTTCCAAAACCTTTCTAGCCAATTATTTTAAAACTTTGCATTACCTGAGAACTTAAACTTTTTATTGAACTTGTTTGGGCTTGAGAAACGAGAGATATTGCGAGAAACGAGAATATTGTCCCTATTAGTGAACCGGCACAACCTAGAAAGCAGAAAACGTATCGTATTTGACAAAAATATTGATTTTTGAAAGTATTGCAAATTTATACTCGTTTTTATTGGAAAAATGATTTCGTGAACAATAGCGCAAGTTTCGTAATTTTTCGAGTCCGTTTGCTATGTCGAATGAGCCCCGAACCATTTTGACGGAAAGTATTACTAGTTGGCAGAATTAGTCCCCTTCTTTTTATTTTCATATTCTACCCTCACTTTTACATTTACATTTCAACCCCTTCCATTTTTATATAAAAAACCCTAAAAATAATAAAACACACACATACTATTCACTCACTCTCTCACTAACACTCTCCCTCTTCTCTCTCTCTCTAGCTCGCCGGCGAGCATTTCCGTCCGGCCACCACCACTGCCGGCGACTATTCCGGCCACCGGAATATTTTCCGACGAACCATTTTCTTTACCGAATCATTAGATCGGCCATTTTTATACCCTTCTGGAGTTTTTGAGCCCTCGGCTCCCACCACATCACCACTCACGCGCCACCGCCGTCGCTGCCAACACCACCGCCACCACTACAACCTTCATAGCCGCCTTCTCTTTCGGTAAAACGCGTTCACGCGCCCTCTATCTTTATTTTCAATAACTTTTTACAAAACCCTAATTCCATATTTATTTATTTATTTATTTAATCCGATTTTAATAAATGTTTATTAATAAAAATGGTTCTAAAAACTTGTATAACCCTCGTGTGGAACCTCCTCTCTTCTTCTCGGCTGACTCGGTCAAACTCACCGAGTCAACTTGGTTGACTCGGTGAGGGTTTGATTATTTTCGATATGTTCTTGTTCTTTTGTTCATTTCTTAGTATTGAAGGATTTTTATTGAATTTTGGAAGTTGTTGTGGAGTCCATTTGGTTGTTACTGTTTCGGAAGCCACACGGCAAAGCCGAGCCGTGATTCACGACGAGTCATGGCGAGTTGAGGATTAACTAGGAATAATTTAGTGTTGGCGAATGGTGATGATTATGTTTGGTTTTGAATTCGTGTTCGGATTCAGATTTGTTTTGTGTTGCGGATTGTTTGTGTCGGTTTGGATGTTTTGATATAGAGTTAGTATAGGATTAGTGTTAGGATTAGATTTTAATAGATTTGTGTTGTGTTTGATTTGGTTTGCGTTAAGGTGATTATGTTGGCAGTGTGATACTTATTTGTGTCGAATGGATAATTTTGGTTTAAAAGAGTTAATATGAATTAATATTAGGATTTAGTAAGTTAAGAGGTTGTATTGAGACGTAAGTTGTGAGTGTCGGATTATATTTAGTGTTGTTTGGATTGGTTGTGTATTTTTTTAGTCGAGAGCCCCAACGACTCGGATTGAGTCGAGCCGTGACTCGTGGCGAGTCACGGCTAAGTTTTATAACTTGTCGAGTTGTTGTTTATTTATTTCGTATATCGAGTCGCTTATTTTATTTTGTCGTCGTTGAGTATTTATATTGTTGCGTCGTATTATATTAGTTACTCTTTAAATATTATTGTTTGTTTGTGATCGATGGGAGTTTCGGATATTTATAAACTTTGTGGGATAATATTGCAACACACATGGGATATATGATAATTGATTCGATTTACATATTAATTGTAATATTGTAATGTTGTGGACAAGGATTGGACGTATTGGATTTACGGTATTGGTTCTTTGGACTATTATGGACCCTTTGGTACATGAGACGGAAGGGTACGTTAGACTCATAAGAGCTTAGCCTACCTGGACCCGAACTATACAAAATGGTCGATAAAACTAAACAACTAATATTCACGCGAATGATATGTCCAATTATATACTAAAACTTGTTAATAACTGGAATATTCAAATGAGTCGTATGACTTGGAAATGTTTTATAAACGGGCAATTCATGCCGAAATTTCATAAAATGTTTTATAAACTTAAACTATTTGTGATTTATTAAATATTCCTAACACCTTTTCAAAACTCTTATGTTTTAACGATTATGACAATTATTTTGGGAAAAACGGGGAAAAGCCGAAACTATCTATTGATGTCGTTTGTTTGGTTATTTATTCTCTTCTAATTTATTTCTTTCTTTCGTATTCCTTCTTTTCTCTTCCCTCGTCCTTCTTGAGTGTTCGTTTGTTTCCGCCGACTTGTCATCTTTTCACCCTTTCTAGACTTCCACACGAGACTTAAACGTATTTTCTTTCAAACGCCATTGAAACTAAAAACCTTTTATACGAGTATTATTTATTAAATCATTTTGGATATTATATCTGAGTTATGTCATTAATTGATTAGGTTGTGCTGAGGTTCATTTGCTGTGCCGTACCATCTGATTGTTATCTCGTTTTCTCTGTGACTAAGGTGTGATTCATAGCCCCACTTGTGCACTTTTAATTATTTTTAAACCCATGGGGGAGATACATGCTACTTACTATTTTTCTGAGCACAATGGTTTATTGTATGCTATTCCTGATTGACGCTATATATGCTAAGTACCTTCCTTGCCAAAAGCAAGACCCTCGATCATGAACCATTAATCACCTGCGGGTGAGCGCGATTATAGTTTATAGGCCTATAGGATTGACCGTCCCATCCCTGTTGACCAGTTAGGCAACACGGGTGTACTGTATATCGAATACCTAGGTATTTGGCAAGATACCTACTGGAGGGCAAATGTTATGATTATGAAATTCCGCGGTTATTGTCGACTTATGCCAGAGTTACTGGTACCTCGGTTAACGCATTGTGTGTCATGAGCTTAGCGAAACAAACAAAAGATATCCTGATTGAATATGTGAAGCTTCCAGATTAAAATTCTTGTGCTCAAACTATTATTTTACTAAACCTATGAATTGCACTCAACCTTTGTGTTGACTTTTTAAGCATGTTTATCTCAGGTAATTGATTTCTGAAGTGGGCACGAGGAAGGGCTGGAGGTTCCGGATGGCTATCTGTGGGTTGTGTTTTGTTATTTCTATCTAAATTTTCCGCTGCAAACTACTTTATTTTTCCGCTGCAAACTATTTTATTATCCGCTGCTTAATGTGTTAAGAGTCTTTTGAACTCTAATGGTTGAACTTTGTATTTGAATGTGGTATTTTATTAAAACGTCTCGTTATGAGATCGTTTATCTATGATTTTGACTCACTACCCCTCGAGTAATACCCCTAACTATGTTCCGCTGCCATATTCCGAGTTGGGGGTGTTACAGAATGGTATCAAGAGCCAAGGTTTATAGAGAACGAGATCATACTCGACTATAAACATTTTTTCGTGTGAGTCAAAACATTTTTCGAAATCGATAGCCGTCAGCCTTCCGTGCCACTTCACTCGTAAGTACTTTATTACTGTATGTTTGGATTTTCACTACTATTTCATTTTTATATGAAACTATTTTTTTTAAACATTTGGCTAGAAATTTTTATACTTGTCCCGATGCTCCATGGAGAGTATTACGGCTACATCAATTCCCACCGGTCAATTATCAGTTGCACCCGTCGATCACCCCCTTGCACTACCGAGTCCAGAGATGGACCCACACCTTATTGATGTACCTCACCCGGATGATGAGGAGGAGATAGGAGACCATTAGTAGAGATTAGTGATCATATTATTATAGTAGTTTAGTATTGTAGTAGTAGTTTACCTTGTACGTACTGAACTGACTAGTTCCGGTTAGTAGATTTGATAAGAAACTTGTAGTCGTTTTGCATATCTTGCAAGACTGATGACGAGTATCGAATCTACGAGGTATTTTGGTGATGTACTATTATGGTGTTGAATGGACGCTATACTATGATGTATCATTGTATTATTTACCTTTGTGTTATGATTCTGTTACGACAATCAAAATACTTACAGTGTTGTACATTTGTAATGATTGATAGAATTATGCCACCTAAGAGAATGACCCCGACCGCGATTCAGAAAATGATTAAGGAAGGCATAGCTGCGGCGCTTGCTGGGCAAGCAGGTGCTAGTAACCAGATTGGTGGACAGGCGGGAGTGCAACCTGTCTATGAGAACGGTTTCTGCACCAACAAAGAATTCATGAGCTGCCAACGCACTACTTTCAAGGGAACAGAAGGAGCTGTCGGCTTAACACAATGGTTTGAAAAGATGGAATCAGTGTTCCTGAGGAGTAACTGGAGAGAAGACTGCAAGGTAAAGTATGCCACAGGAACCTTGATGGAGCAGGCATTATCCTGGTGGATGGCATATGCTAAGTATGTTGGGATTGTGAATGCTTATAATATTTCGTGGGAGGAACTTAAAAAGGAGATGGTACAGGAGTTTTGCTCACGTAGTGACATGAGAAAGTTGGATACTGAATTCTACTGTTTGGCAGTGAAAGGTGTTGATCTTGCTACCTATGTTCGCCGATTCCAAGAGTTGAAAGTCTTTTGTGCCCATATGGTGCCGGATAATGAAAAGCTGCTTGAAAAGTTTATTGGAGGTTTACCGGCCTGTATCAAAGGGAATGTGACGTCATACAATTCTCAAACCTTGAACGATGAAATCCGTATCGCTGAACGACTGATGGATCAGGCAATTAAGAATGGAACTGCTCAGAAAGGTAACATCTTTGATCATAAGAGGAAGTGGGATGACTACAGGAGAAACAACTGCAACAACAACAACCGGTACCGTGACAAAATCATCACCACGAGCAGAACCATCGACAAGAGACTGTCAGGACATGTGTGGCTACAACGACACAAGTTAGAGGATATGCTGGGAATCAACCATACTGTGCCAAGTGCAAACAACATCACTCTGGACCATGCACTGTGAGATGTAAGAAATGCAACAAGGTGGGTCATACTACTAAGAACTGTAAGGGAAAGTCTGTGGATACTGGGAGTAACGCACAGCCGGTTATAACTTGCTTTGGGTGTGGAGAACGTGGACACTACAAGAATAGATGCCAAAAGAACACTGGACGAAGAACTGGAGACGCTCGTAGCAGAGCATATGAGATGGGCAATGGAGAGCAGCAGAAGGACCCGAATGTAGTTACCGGTACGTTTCTACTCAACAACATCTATGTTAAAGTCTTATTTGATTCTGGTGCCGATATGAGCTTTGTATCTTCTAAAATTTCACCATTACTGAATCTCACCCCTACCACGCTAGACACTAACTATAGTATCGAACTGGCTAATGGAAACCTAGTTAATACTTGCACCGTAATCCGAGACTGTACTATAGACCTTCTAGATCACCCGTTTAGCATCGACTTTATACCCATCGAACTTGGAAGCTTCGACGTAGTTGTGGGAATGGATTGGTTGTCCAAACATCTAGCCAGTATTGTTTGCGGTGAACGAGTTGTTCATATTTCTCTTAATGACGAGACTTTGGTTGTCCGCGGAGACCGTAGTGGAACCCGTTTGAGTATTTTCCTGCATTAAGACTCTGAAGTACATCGAGAAAGGCTATCATGCGTTTTTAGCACAAGTGTCCAAGAAAGAGTCTGGAGAAAAGCGACTCGAGGACGTCCCGATTGTGCATGATTTCCCTGAGGTATTCCCTGAAGATCTACCTGGACTTCCACCGGCTCGACAGGTAGAATTCCTGATTGACTTAGTTCCAGGAGCTGCACCCGTGACCCGTGCACCGTATCGACTTACTCCTACCAAATTACGAGAACTGTCCAAGCAGTTACAGGAGTGTTGGATAAAGGATTCATCCGACCTAGTTCATCACCGTGGGGAGCACTGGTGTTGTTCGTAAAGAAGAAAGATGGGTCGTTTAGAATGTGTATTGACTATCGCGAACTGAACAAGCTGACGGTGAAGAACCGCTACCCGTTACCGAGGATTGATGATTTGTTCCACCAGCTGCAAGGATCAGATTACTACTCGAAGATTGATCTGAACTCAGGTTACCAACAACTTAGGGTCCCGGAAGAGGATATTCCCAAGACGGCGTTCAGGACTCGCTATGGCCACTATAAATTCAAAGTAATGCCATTTAGTTTGACAAACGCACCAGCAGTATTCATGGACCTCATGAACCGAGTGTGTAAAGCATTAACTGCATTGACTCAGAAGAATAAGAAGTATGAGTGGGAAAACGATGAAGAAGAAGCATTCCAAATCCTGAAGCAAAAACTGTGTAGTGCACCAATTTTGGCATTGCAAGACAGAGTAGAAGATTTTGTGGTATACTGTGATGCATCATATCATGGTTTAGGAGCAGTTTTGGTGCAGAAAGGGAAAGTAATGGCTTATGCTTCCCGACAACTGAAGACCCACGAGGAGAAGTATACTACGCATGATTTAGAGTTGGGTGCAGTGGTTTTTGCACTCAAGATATGGAGACACTACCTATATGGAACGAAGTGTGTCGTGTACACCGATCACAAGAGTCTTCAGCATATCTTAGATCAGAAGGAGCTGAATATGAGGCAACGGCGATGGTTAGAAACTCTAAGTGATTACGACTGTGAGATCCGATATCACCCAGGAAAGGCAAACGTTGTGGCTGATGCCTTGAGCCGTAAGGAACGGTTGAAACCTCTACGAGTTCGAGCTCTAGTTATGACCATCAATTCGAATCTTCCCGCTCAAATTCTCCGTGCTCAAGAAGAAGCAGTAGAATAAGAACGTCTCCAGGATAAGAGCCTTCAAGGAATGATACAAAAGAAGTTTGAGAGACGTTCGGATGGAACTTTGTGTTATAAAGGAAGAAGTTGGGTGCCACGTCATGGAGGACTGCGAGACTTGATTATGCATGAGTCGCATAAGTCAAAATACTCTATTCACCCAGGATCCGACAAAATGTATCATGACCTCAAGGAACTGTACTGGTGGCCGAATATGAAAGCTGAAGTTGCTGACTATGTTCGAAGGTGTTTGACATGTGCAAAAGTTAAGGCCGAACATCAGAAACCGTCTGGCCTTCTACAACAGCCCGAGATTCCCGAATGGAAGTGGGAACGGATCACAATGGATTTCGTCACTAAACTCCCAAGGACTGCAACTGGTTTTGATGCTATATGGGTCATAGTCGATCGATTGACAAAATCAGCACATTTTATACCGATCAAGGAAAAATACGGCATGGATAAGTTAACAAAGCTCTATGTGAAGGAGATAATATCGAGACATGGAGCTCCCATATCTATCATCTCCGACAGAGACGGCAGGTTTACTTCAAACTTTTGGTGGTCGCTTCAAGATTCCTTTGGTACAAAACTCGACATGAGCACTGCATACCACCCGCAGACAGATGGCCAGAGTGAAAGAACGATTCAGACATTGGAGGATATGCTCCGAGCCTGCGTGATTGATTTTGGAAATGGGTGGGATACCCATTTACCTTTGGTTGAATTTTCATACAACAACAGCTATCATGCAAGTATTAAGGCTGCACCGTTTGAGGCATTGTATGGCCGGAAATGTCGATCACCCATTTGTTGGGCTGAGGTAGGAGAAGCTCAGCTCATTGGACCAGATCTTGTTCGTGAGACCACAGAGAAGATTGTGCAGATTAAAGACCGATTGAAGATCGCACGAGACCGACAGAAAAGTTATGCTGACGTAAGACGCAAACCGCTAGAGTTTCAGGTTGGAGACAGAGTTATGTTGAAAGTCTCACCATGGAAAGGTGTGATACGATTTGGCAAACGCGGAAAGCTGAACCCCAGATACATAGGACCGTTCATGATTCTGAACAAGGTTGGTCCTGTAGCCTATCGACTGGAATTGCCTCCTGAGCTCAGTAGAGTACATCCTGTATTTCACGTCTCCAATTTGAAGAAATGCTTGTCCGATGAGACAGCCGTGATTCCACTCGATGAGATTCAAGTTGATGAGCAACTGAACTTTATTGAAGAACCTGTAGAGATTATGGACCGTGAGGTCAAACGATTAAAGAGGAGCAAAATTTCCCTTGTGAAAGTCCGCTGGAATTCCAAGAGAGGACCCGAATTCACCTGGGAACGCGAGGACCAGTTCAAACGCAAATACCCTCACCTCTTCGAAACCGGAACCGATAAGTTAAACTGAAATCCGGGACGGATTTCCCAATATGATGTATGTGCTGTAACACCCGGTAATTTTCCAAAACCTTTCTAGCCAATTATTTTAAAACTTTGCATTACCTGAGAACTTAAACTTTTTATTGAACTTGTTTGGGCTTGAGAAACGAGAGATATTGCGAGAAACGAGAATATTGTCCCTATTAGTGAACCGGCACAACCTAGAAAGCAGAAAACGTATCGTATTTGACAAAAATATTGATTTTTGAAAGTATTGCAAATTTATACTCGTTTTTATTGGAAAAATGATTTCGTGAACAATAGCGCAAGTTTCGTAATTTTTCGAGTCCGTTTGCTATGTCGAATGAGCCCCGAACCATTTTGACGGAAAGTATTACTAGTTGGCAGAATTAGTCCCCTTCTTTTTATTTTCATATTCTACCCTCACTTTTACATTTACATTTCAACCCCTTCCATTTTTATATAAAAACCCTAAAAATAATAAAACACACACATACTATTCACTCACTCTCTCACTAACACTCTCCCTCTTCTCTCTCTCTCTAGCTCGCCGGCGAGCATTTCCGTCCGGCCACCACCACTGCCGGCGACTATTCCGGCCACCGGAATATTTTCCGACGAACCATTTTCTTTACCGAATCATTAGATCGGCCATTTTTATACCCTTCTGGAGTTTTTGAGCCCTCGGCTCCCACCACATCACCACTCACGCGCCACCGCCGTCGCTGCCAACACCACCGCCACCACTACAACCTTCATAGCCGCCTTCTCTTTCGGTAAAACGCGTTCACGCGCCCTCTATCTTTATTTTCAATAACTTTTTACAAAACCCTAATTCCATATTTATTTATTTATTTATTTAATCCGATTTTAATAAATGTTTATTAATAAAAATGGTTCTAAAAACTTGTATAACCCTCGTGTGGAACCTCCTCTCTTCTTCTCGGCTGACTCGGTCAAACTCACCGAGTCAACTTGGTTGACTCGGTGAGGGTTTGATTATTTTCGATATGTTCTTGTTCTTTTGTTCATTTCTTAGTATTGAAGGATTTTTATTGAATTTTGGAAGTTGTTGTGGAGTCCATTTGGTTGTTACTGTTTCGGAAGCCACACGGCAAAGCCGAGCCGTGACTCACGACGAGTCATGGCGAGTTGAGGATTAACTAGGAATAATTTAGTGTTGGCGAATGGTGATGATTATGTTTGGTTTTGAATTCGTGTTCGGATTCAGATTTGTTTTGTGTTGCGGATTGTTTGTGTCGGTTTGGATGTTTTGATATAGAGTTAGTATAGGATTAGTGTTAGGATTAGATTTTAATAGATTTGTGTTGTGTTTGATTTGGTTTGCGTTAAGGTGATTATGTTGGCAGTGTGATACTTATTTGTGTCGAATGGATAATTTTGGTTTAAAAGAGTTAATATGAATTAATATTAGGATTTAGTAAGTTAAGAGGTTGTATTGAGACGTAAGTTGTGAGTGTCGGATTATATTTAGTGTTGTTTGGATTGGTTGTGTATTTTTTTAGTCGAGAGCCCCAACGACTCGGATTGAGTCGAGCCGTGACTCGTGGCGAGTCACGGCTAAGTTTTATAACTTGTCGAGTTGTTGTTTATTTATTTCGTATATCGAGTCGCTTATTTTATTTTGTCGTCGTTGAGTATTTATATTGTTGCGTCGTATTATATTAGTTACTCTTTAAATATTATTGTTTGTTTGTGATCGATGGGAGTTTCGGATATTTATAAACTTTGTGGGATAATATTGCAACACACATGGGATATATGATAATTGATTCGATTTACATATTAATTGTAATATTGTAATGTTGTGGACAAGGATTGGACGTATTGGATTTACGGTATTGGTTCTTTGGACTATTATGGACCCTTTGGTACATGAGACGGAAGGGTACGTTAGACTCATAAGAGCTTAGCCTACCTGGACCCGAACTATACAAAATGGTCGATAAAACTAAACAACTAATATTCACGCGAATGATATGTCCAATTATATACTAAAACTTGTTAATAACTGGAATATTCAAATGAGTCGTATGACTTGGAAATGTTTTATAAACGGGCAATTCGTGCCGAAATTTCATAAAATGTTTTATAAACTTAAACTATTTGTGATTTATTAAATATTCCTAACACCTTTTCAAAACTCTTATGTTTTAACGATTATGACAATTATTTTGGGAAAAACGGGGAAAAGCCGAAACTATCTATTGATGTCGTTTGTTTGGTTATTTATTCTCTTCTAATTTATTTCTTTCTTTCGTATTCCTTCTTTTCTCTTCCCTCGTCCTTCTTGAGTGTTCGTTTGTTTCCGCCGACTTGTCATCTTTTCACCCTTTCTAGACTTCCACACGAGACTTAAACGTATTTTCTTTCAAACGCCATTGAAACTAAAAACCTTTTATACGAGTATTATTTATTAAATCATTTTGGATATTATATCTGAGTTATGTCATTAATTGATTAGGTTGTGCTGAGGTTCATTTGCTGTGCCGTACCATCTGATTGTTATCTCGTTTTCTCTGTGACTAAGGTGTGATTCATAGCCCCACTTGTGCACTTTTAATTATTTTTAAACCCATGGGGGAGATACATGCTACTTACTATTTTTCTGAGCACAATGGTTTATTGTATGCTATTCCTGATTGACGCTATATATGCTAAGTACCTTCCTTGCCAAAAGCAAGACCCTCGATCATGAACCATTAATCACCTGCGGGTGAGCGCGATTATAGTTTATAGGCCTATAGGATTGACCGTCCCATCCCTGTTGACCAGTTAGGCAACACGGGTGTACTGTATATCGAATACCTAGGTATTTGGCAAGATACCTACTGGAGGGCAAATGTTATGATTATGAAATTCCGCGGTTATTGTCGACTTATGCCAGAGTTACTGGTACCTCGGTTAACGCATTGTGTGTCATGAGCTTAGCGAAACAAACAAAAGATATCCTGATTGAATATGTGAAGCTTCCAGATTAAAATTCTTGTGCTCAAACTATTATTTTACTAAACCTATGAATTGCACTCAACCTTTGTGTTGACTTTTTAAGCATGTTTATCTCAGGTAATTGATTTCTGAAGTGGGCACGAGGAAGGGCTGGAGGTTCCGGATGGCTATCTGTGGGTTGTGTTTTGTTATTTCTATCTAAATTTTCCGCTGCAAACTACTTTATTTTTCCGCTGCAAACTATTTTATTATCCGCTGCTTAATGTGTTAAGAGTCTTTTGAACTCTAATGGTTGAACTTTGTATTTGAATGTGGTATTTTATTAAAACGTCTCGTTATGAGGTCGTTTATCTATGATTTTGACTCACTACCCCTCGAGTAATACCCCTAACTATGTTCCGCTGCCATATTCCGAGTTGGGGGTGTTACAGTCTGCTTGTCAATTTCATGAGTATGCTATTGCGTTAAATGTCACCCAGAATCGTGTTGTTGAGCTTGAGGGGGGAGAATTTAAAATTGCTTGAAAAAATTCAAAATGATGACCATGATAATATGGTTAAACGTTTTTCAAAACTAGAAGTTGATTATCTAAATTTGCAAATGAAACATCAACATTTAAATGAAAAACACAAAATATCAAATGACAAGACATCCTTGGATGCTCCTGAATTTGATACTTATTTTGAATTAAGCAAACGAGATGAGAAAATTCAAGCTCGCACGAACACGATTCGACTACTGAGGGCCCAAATTGCCCAATTGAAATCCAACAAGTGTGATGAGTATGGCTCCAATAAACCTCCGCCTTTAGACTCTCAGTATTTTCAATATCAAAACACCATAAATAAGTTACATCATGAAAATGAGTGTTTTCGAGAAGAAAATTCTAAAATCAAACAACATTACAAAGAGTTATATGATTCTATTAAAGTTACAAGAAACAATCACAATGATCAAATAACCTCTTTGACAAATGAAATTGAGAATCTTAAGGCTCAGGTGAAAGCTAAAATGCCATGCACCACTTGTAATTGCGATGCACCAAAGGCTACTGCTAGTAAAAAGTATGATGTTGATGTTGGGCGTATTCCATTTAACCTTAGAAATAATAGCTTTGCCCATCAAACATATCTTGATCATCTTAGAGAGGGCCTTGACACACTTCGTGAGGTAGTTGAAGAGGATAGAACTGAAAAGCCACTTGATAGGGCAGTTGTTTATGCCTGCAAACTCACGAAAAGGATTCAGGAAAACTTAGAATATGCCATAGGCTCAGTCCCTAAGTTTAACAGCCATAGAGATAGATTTGTTGCATCATCATCCACTGTTAAGAACAAACATGTAGCCTTTGATTTACCATGTACAACGTCAGAACACAGCACATCAAAATCAGGAAAACATGTGTTAGTGAAACAAACTAATGTTCCCATCGTTACTTCTACAAGAGTGAAAAGTGACACCCAAGCTAGCGGGTCAAAGCCTAAAGGCAATACAAGGAATGATAGGACTGCGCCAGCTAAGAGTGATCACAAGAAGAGTGTAGAAGCCCAACCTAGGAACAATAAGTTTGCAAAGACTAGATTGAATCGTGTTGATTCTAGTATTAAAAGTACTGTAATTAATTCGAATTCTAATGCGGTCTGTAAAACATGTGACAAATGCTTAATTTTTGCTAATCATGATGAATGTGTTGTGTCATTTCTGATGTCTCATGCACCACCCCATGTTAAAAATGTTAGAAAAACTGAAAGAAGTAAGAAAGTTTGGAAGGCAACAGGAAAAACTTTTTCAAATGTTGGGTATCAATGGAGACCCACTGGAAAGAAATTTGCTTTAGGAAATAAACATCCATTACCTAAGGTGAATAAACACAAGAATGTAAAATTTAAGGAATGGAGACCAACAGGTCGAATTTTGCCCTTAGGAACACAATGCCTTCATCATAAGTCATCTGCTGAACCTAGGGTAGATTCCACTATAGTAACCTCAGTGATTGATACTTCTTTTGCTCCTGAATTTGTGTGTGCTAACCAAACGGACCCCAACTGCACGTGGGGATCCACATATTTCAGTTATCCATCGTTATCTATCTTCAAATGCAGGTCGTACAAATCGTCCTTTGGTATTTGGACTCAGGCTGCTCAAAACATATGACTGGGGATCGCTCACGGCTCAAGAACTTCGTGAAAAAGTTTATCGGGACAGTTAGATTCGGGAACGACCACTTTGGTGCGATTATGGGTTATGGAGATTATGTGTTCGGTGACAGTGTAATCTCAAGGGTATACTATGTGGAAGGATTAGGGCATAATCTGTTTTCTGTGGGTCAATTTTGTGATTCAGATCTAGAAGTGGCTTTCAGAAAACATACATGTTTCGTCAGAGAATTGGATGGTATAGATCTCCTCAAGGGCAGTAGGGGCACCAATCTATACACCATATCGATTGAAGAAATGTTGAAGTCCTCTCCCATATGCTTGCTTTCAAAAGCCTCTAAAACAAAATCATGGCTGTGGCATCGTCGTTTGAACCACTTGAACTTCGGTACCACAAATAATCTTTCCCGTAAAGATCTTGTTAGAGGGATGCCCAGACTAAAATATGAGAAAGATCATCTCTGCTCTGCATGTCAACTGGGCAAAAGCAAGAAACAAACACACAAGCCTAAAACCGCTAACACCAACTTGGAAGTTTTTCATACCCTCCACATGGACTTGTGCGGTCCAATGAGAATTCAAACCATAAATGGAAAGAAATATGTTCTGGTGATAGTAGATGATTATTCTCAATTCACATAGGTAAAGTTTTTGAGAACCAAGGATGAAACTCCAGAGGTTATCATTAAACTGATAAAACAGCTGCAAGTAAGGTTCGATAAAACTGTCAGAATCATCCGCACTGATAATGGTACTGAGTTTGTTAACCAACAACTCCGTAATTTCTATGAAAGTATTGGCATCACGCATCAGAAAAGTATCCCTCGCATTCCTCAACAGAACGGAGTTGTCGAACGAAGGAACCGTACTCTGGTGGAAGCTGCAAGAACCATGCTTATATTTTCAAAGGCACCGATGTTTCTCTGGGCAGAGGCTATTGCAACAACATGTTACACCCAAAACCGATCTCTAATTCATCCTGTTCATGAAAAGACTCCCTACGAGTTAATTCATAACAAGAAACCAGACCTTTCCTTTCTCCGTGTGTTTGGTGCACTTTGCTATCCGACTAATGATAGTCAAGAATTGGGAAAGTTAAGAGCTAAAGCAGACGTAGGTATTTTTGTTGGATACGCACTAGACAGTAAAGGGTATAGAATCTATAATAAGAGAACCCGTAAAATCATGGAAACCATTCATGTCACATTCGACGAGCTGAGTGAGCAACCTGCTTCAGGACAAATTAGTTCTGGACCCGATCTTAAACTTTTGACACCTGGACCCATTAGTTCAGGACTTGTACAGAATTCCACGCCTGCGGATTCTTATGTACCACCTACATGTAAGGAATTGAAGAAGTTATTTGATCCTATGTTTGATGAATACTTTGAGCCAACGAATGGAACCATCCCAAGTGCACCAGTTGTACTTCCTATGGCTGAGGCTCAAGCTCCGCAAGGCACAGAAGGCCCAACAGCTTCAGTATCAGTCAGTCTCAATGCTTCAGCTGCCAGTCAATCGCCTTTATCATCAAATACTCAATCCTCTCCAGTGCTACAAGAATCTGCAGATAACCATTCTTTGGAAGTTAATCCTTTTGCTCCTGTTGATGAAGTTCCTTTTGAAAACATATTTGCTCCTGAACCTTCATCAGACACATCCTCTCTTGAAGAACACAGCACGGCTGCAACAGTTCAAAACCCTCAACCTCACGACCATCTCAGAAAATGGACCAGCGATCATCCAATCGACAACATCATTGGCAATCCCTCACGTCCAGTATCTACACGTAATCAACTAGCCACTGATGCACTATGGTGCTTCTTCAATTCTGTACTGTCCAAAGTCGAACCAAAAGATGCCAAAGAAGCAATGACTAAAGATTGCTGGTTCCAGGCTATGCAGGATGAAATTCATGAATTTGATTGACTTGAAGTATGGGAATTAGTGCCTCCTCCAGAGCTTGCAATGATCATTTCTTTAAAGTGGATCTTCAAAGTGAAACTTGATGAGCATGGTGATGTGTTAAAGAACAAGGCACGGCTAGTTGCAAAAGGATTCAGACAAGAAGAGGGCATTGATTTTGAAGAATCGTTTGCTCCGGTTGCTAGAATTGAAGCCATAAGAATCTTCCTTGCAAATGCTGCTAGTCGGAATATGATAGTCTACCAGATGGATGTCAAAACGGCCTTCTTGAATGGTGACTTAAAGGAAGAAGTTTATGTGAGCCAACCCGAAGGATTCGTGGATGCTGAACATCCTACTCATGTTTACCGCTTGAAGAAGGCTCTTTATGGGTTGAAGCAGGTGCCAAGGGCATGGTACGATACATTGTCCAAGTTCCTTCTAGTGAACGGGTTCTCCAAGGGTGTTGTTGATCCCACACTATTCACCAGGAAGTCAAGAAAACATCTACTACTTGTTCAGATTTATGTAGACGATATCATCTTTGCTTCAACAGATCCTAGTGAATGTGATAGATTTTCAAAGGAAATGAATTCCAAGTTCCAAATGTCCATGATGGGACAAATGTCATTCTTCTTAGGATTACAAGTTTCTCAAAGTCCCGGAGTTATATTCATTAATCAATCCAAATACGCCAATGAGATCTTGAAAAAGTTTTGATTCGATTCAACTGAGCCTATTGACACTCCCATGGTTGATAGAACAAAGCTGGATGAAGATCCTTCAGGGATTCCAGTGGATAAAACAAAGTATCGAAGCATGATTGGATCTTTGATGTACATCACTGCTAGTAGACCAGATCTTCTGTTTGCTGTGTGTATGTGTGCTCGGTATCAATCCAAGCCAACCAAAAAGCATGTTGAAGCGGTGAAAAGGATCTTCCGGTATCTTCAAGGCACAGTTCATATGGGTCTCTGGTATCCTAAGGACACAGCAATGGATTTAACGGCTTATGCTGATGCTGATCATGCGGGATGTCAAGACACTCGTCGGAGTACTTCAGGAGGAGCTCAGTTTCTAGGGGAGAAGTTAGTTAGTTGGTCTTCAAAGAAGCAGATGAGTACTTCCATATCGTCTACTGAAGCGGAGTATATTGCTATGTCTGCTTGCTGTGCTCAAATCCTTTGGATGCGATCACAACTTTCAGACTATGGATTCTCATACAACAATATTCCCCTATATTGTGACAACAAAAGCGCCATTGCTCTTTGTTGTAACAATGTCCAGCACTCCAGGTCCAAACACATCGACATCAGGCATCACTTCATCAGGGAACAGGTTGAGAAGGGAATTGTGGAGCTGTATTTTGTGAGGACAGAATTTCGGTTAGCAGACATCTTCACCAAGGCTCTCCCAAGAGAAAGGTTTTAGTTTATTCTCCCACGTCTTGGAATGAAGAGCCTGACACCTGAAACCCTAAAGAGTCTTCAAGAAGAAAGGGAGGAGTAATGGATTGACTTCATATATCCTTGTATATAGATGTATATATATATATTAAAACAAAAAGAAAAGAGAAAAATATAAAACCTATAAAAACCATAAAAATCAGAAAATCACAAAAAATACCAAAAATAGTTCCACTAGGCATGTCTTCTGTTTATCGATAACATTTATGGACCTAGAAATGTCATTCAATAATGGCACGGGTCTTTAAATGAAGCTCGAGTAGAAGTTACACTAACCAGTTAAAACATGTCTAAATGGTTTGCTATTACTTTAGATAGCAACCCGCGCTTCAAAATGGGGAAAGCACGTCGCCAAAAAGACGGTTGTTCTCCAACTGGGTGATGTTCACCTGGGCATGGATTACTTTATATCCATGTTTCTTCGATCTGATGTACGCTTCAGTGCATCATTTCGTGTAAAAGAAGAGAAATCTTCTTTATATCATAAACTTTCCAGTTCTATGATTCTTTAGGAGAGTTTTTGATGTTTCACAAGGTGGTAAATTGGACTTAAATTTTCAAAAATACTTCTCGTTCAATTGAATGACTACAGCTCTTTAAATAGAAAATGGGTCATTAATTGAGGGGGAAAGTCTTTGTTCAAATTTTTTGACACTTTTTTCTAAACATTGTGCAACATCAGCAGTGACACTCTCTCTTGGTTTGAGGGGGAGTATTGTATACTCCATTATCAGAAAACATTAAATCAGACACATTTTCTCCCACATTTTTCTAACTTATTTAAATCAATTGGGATCACAAATCTCAAATGGTTTGAAATTTTTGATCGGGGGAGAGAATGTGATTTAAATATGAAATCTGATAAAATGTGATGTTTTGGACTCAAATGTTAGGCTCTCCCATATGTGCTAAATTCTTTCGTATATCGATGCACATATTGAGGGGGAGCGAATGGACAAAAAGGATTTGGCATAACATGAGATCGTGACTCAAACTTAACCAATGAATTGACGAAACCTATACTGTCATTGATCGAAAGGACATATCCTGGCCGGGTAATAATTTCAAGCTGGTCTAACCAGTGATGTAAGCGTGTCTCGAAAAGGATGTGTCTGAGTAGAGTGTACCGTTTCAAGAAACTTTCTGTGGACTTGACCAGGCCGGGTAATAATTTCAAGCTAGTCTAACTAGTGATGTAAGCGTGTCTCGAATCGGTCATGTTCACTGAAAGTGGATCAATTCAAAAAGTGCAAGCTCTACCCAACATGTGCAAATTTATAAAACAATCATCCGAGCACATGTTGAGGGGGAGCATTTGAAAAATATAAAACTCTCAAAGTGTTAGCAAAATGTGTTTCATAATCATGGACACTTTGAGAGATTTTTCAAGGATTTTGGTAAATGGCAACATAGGATAGTCATGAAGTTATAAGGTGGCTAAGGTTAGGAAAACCGTCCTATGATCCACCAGAGCCGGAGGGATCTACCCAAGGAAAATACCAAATAGTTAGTATTAGAAAGTCCTTAGGTATGATATGAAAAAAGGAGTAATATGAGAAAGGAGAAAGAAGGGGTTGAAGAGTTAAAAAGAAATGAAATGAGAAAGGGTGAAAAGAAATAGCCCTCCAATTATTCAACCTTAGGGCAGAAACCGGGTTCAATTCATATGCTACTGGTGGTTACTAAGGTAACACCGGTATTGAAGACAAGACGTCATGGACCCAGTGACGCACTGCACTAAACCTTCTAAACCACTCAAGTTCTCTTAAAAGGACTTGTTTCATTCTCATGGGGAACCCTGCATAATCTATTGACCGCTCATTACGAGTTGTGTTGATATTGAAACAGGAGACACTGCTCCAGTCTCCGACTAACCAAAAATGCACTTTTCGAGTCTAGAGCCATGAGATGCATCATAAGATCTCATAGGAACACGTGTTACTTCTACACTGGGTGTTCAACATTAAGGACACCAGTTGTAAACTCATGAGTCCTACGCAGATCTTAGCAATCTGCCAGAACATTTATGAGAGAATTTACAAATGTAATTCTCAATGATTGAATGGAAATTCCTGCCAGGGTCAACATTAAACAGCCTGAAAGCAGGTCACTTCGGTAATTCCCTGTGGATTACGCTTAGTGATCACGACGGTTTCAAGCGGTCTACAGTCGTGGAGTGATCTCCAGCGACTCACCTAATCGTTGATTTACTACGTAAGATCTTAAAAGGCCCTCTGTGGGTTTTCGATTAGGAACGGTCTTGGTAAGGATTAGAGAGAGTTTTCACACTATGCTGTTAACTATCTCAAAGTCCAAACCTGTAAGTACCGGACGCTTTATTGCTAACTTTGTATGCAGGAACTTCTGGCGGTTGAAGCTGATTGCTGTTGCAGCCGATGCAGTTGTAGCAGATTAATGAACAAGATGCCATTCCACCACCACATGTTCACACTACAACATCATCTTTAACAAAGAAGTCATGATCAATCGAAAAGACCTTCAACACTGCTTCCGCAACTCTGAAGCTGAAGATCATGATCCAGATAAGTGTGAGCATGTTGGCGCAACAAACACAATCCATCACCACATGTTCGCTCTACTCCGTCATCATGATCAATGAAGTCATGACAACCTAAATGACCTTCAACACAGCTTCTGCTAACTCTGATGCTGAAAGTTATGACCCAGAATAGAGTGAGCATGTCGGTTCAAAGAGTACCACATCACATTGATACATACCACTGAAAGATGACATGGAAACACATGGTGGATGATAACTCCAAAGAATCAACAAAGATCATCCAAGACAGAAGAAAAAGTCATCTGAAGATTTGCTGCTGCAAAATGATCAAGGATTGTGAAGAATCATTGTTTAACGAGCTATGAAGTCAAGAGCCATGGATGAAGTGCAAAAATTCAGAACATTACTTCAGGGGTGACCTCCCTTAGGGGGAGATTGTTAGGAATATGAATATTCAGTTGAAGACTCGGTCACCCCGAGTACTTATTAGCACATCATAGCTCGTAGGATAACTAGTAATATTAGTAGTAGCTTAGTTATTATTATTAGTATTGTGGAGTGGGTCGGGTCTTTACCCACTGTCAGCTCGCTCCACAGCCCGCTAGGGGCATATTATGTAAGAACTATAAATACCCTTTCCCACACAAGGGAAAGGGTGAAACTTCTCATTTTATCTAATCTAATACACATACATTTCTCTCTCTAAGTTCCCACCTTTCTCTCTCTAACTTCTCATCTAGTTCGATCTATAACAAGCTCCAATCTTGTGTTTATGTGTTAGTGAATATCCTACACTGATCAACACTGCCAAGCTCTTAGCGGCGGCTACAACTGCTGTGAATGAGAGTGCAAGAACTATTAGCTTTTCCATTGTAAGAAGATGATGTGTTTTGTGAATTGATTTGCGATTAATTAATATTTAAAAGAAAATCTAATGAAATATTTTATTAAAGTAAAAGGAAGAACTGAAAGGATAACAAACTTACCATCAGACGATGGGGACATTGTGACTAAATCGGGTGTCGAAAGAACTTACATTGGTGAGCCTACAAAATGTACATCACCAACACCATCACACCCACCAACTGCGGGCAGCGTTGGCCTCAGTTACCACCGGGTTCATACCTACAACACCATTCAAAACACAAACACACACACATTATAGCATTCAGTGTTTACATTTTCCGTCTCAGGTATAACACTAAAGCTGGCCAACATTTGACTACCATGTTTATGATGTTTCACGACACGACATCAATCATGTCATGTGTTACTTCGGTTCCAAAGCTTATTGTATTTCTTCCCTGATTTTGGCAGGCAGCTTTGGCTATATAACATTGCGTACACTAAAGTCTGTTACAAAAAGGCTAACACCCAAACCGATAAAAAAAGTAATTCCTGAAAGAAAAAACGATGAATAAAATCATTTGCACAAAATACGTATTCAATCTTGCCCACCGTGGGTAGCGTGTGACTCACGTGCACACTTTTGCTGTAGGTCACCCCATGTTCGTCGTCGGTTACATTTTGTGTCTCAGGTACAAAACGTGGGCCTCATAGATGTAAGACAATTGAAGAGAGCTCTTTTTACGTCACTGTGCCAATCATACGGTATCTCATTTTACGGGCTTCTTGACTGACACACCGTCAACATGTCAACAATTTCCGTTTTAGGTGTGATGCCAAACCCGACAGATGTAGCATTACTATGGAGACCTCGTTCAATGGCTTAAGGCTGCTGTTCTGTTAACTCACTTTCAGACAATGGTTTGTTTCTTTTAGGATTCAGACACAAAGATGGACCTGCATAAGATTGTATGTCTAAGTCAAGTTTAAAAAAAAGTCTATAAACCATATGCAAAAAATAATAATGTTGCACAACAAAACATGAAGAAAAGCAGTCGCACCCTGTTGTTTTTCAGCAATCACACATGGTGAAGTATGTGTTGGGAAAAAATGCCATTTTTAACATGATCAGCCATGTTACCTGTTGATTACCGGTTCTGCAAACAATCATCAACACCACGGCGCACCAATACATCCTGGTAAACCATTCTCGCCTTAATTTCAGGAAGAAGAAACCCTTCGGTTAGGCACAATTGGTTATGCAAAATCCTGGTAAGCCAATACATCCTACATAAGCATTATGTATATATACCAGGTTATGGAGTTGTATCTCGTACTAAAGAAGTTATAAACATACACATGGAAGAAGGGACATGTAGTTCTTATTCAATTCTTTTATAATGTATTTGGTTACTACTTAGTGATACCTACCTAATTATATATGATGATCTCATTCCAGGATGCAGAAACCTGGCCTAAATACATCTTCTCAGCATTTTCTTCTGGGATTTGCAAATAAAAAGAATATATACATAAACAGATATTCTAAGAGCATACAAATACTTTTACCTGATGTAATATGTGAAGGCAACTCAAATTTTATTCATCGAAGAAACATGAACCCATAAACTTGAATATCCTTTTCTTTTAGACAATTCATCAAACACCTGTGATTAAAAACACGATTACTCATACTAAACATTATTAATGTAAATATATAATTTAGTATCATGCTTGATATCAAAACAGACAATATGGGTTCACGATTTCTTATACCTCTGAAACGACAATTATGGGCAACAATTATACCTCCGAAACGATTTGGGGTAATTAATTTTATCATACCTGCGAGGGGTTCGAAGGATTTGGGCGAGAGATCTTGATTTCTATTAATGTTTAATGAAACGATATTAGTTTAATTAAGGTTATATGGCAGATTTTAAGGGGAGGCGTTATTTGTTTAAATTCCCTCTCATAGCTTTCAGATATTTATCAACTTTGACTTGGAAACTAAATAATAAAAGTTGGATTGCTCCACTGGTTGAGATAATTGTTTATGTTTGGAGAGGATCCTATGTTCAAACCTTGCTACCTTCATTTTTACACTAATTTTAATCCGAATTTTAGCACATCCAAAGTATGCTTAGGTGGAATTATGAGGTGGCATTTAAGGCCGCTTACTGGGCATTACGTGGCATTAATGATGTCATACACATTCTGTTATATATATATATATATATATATATATATATTATATATATATATATATATATATATATATATATATATATATATATATATATATATATATAACAGAATGTGTATGACATCATTAATGCCACGTAATGCCCAGTAAGCGGCCTTAAATGCCACCTCATAATTCCACCTAAGCAAATTTCGGATAAAAATTTTTCAAAAATTCAGAATTTAAAATTTTGGCCTTTATAAGAATCGAACCTGGGTCTGGCAGTTCACAAACAAGCGCTTTGATAACGTTCAAAATGAACATGTTTTTAGTTACGTTATCATTAGTTTTGTGCACTATATTTGGTTATATTTGTATATATTTGTTACTTAATAGTGAAAAAGTGTATATGCAAGTGAATGTAGCCAAGTATAGGAAAAGATGAAGAAAAGACAAAGAATTGAAGTGATTATGCACATTTGAAGATTCCCGACAAGGAAACAAGTGAGGAACCACACAAGGACGCAAGGAATTAAAAGTGTCAAGATTTCTATGTTCATATATCAAGAAAATATCAAGTTCTATGGAAGAAATCAGTGCCACAATGGAGCATAATGAATGCGACAAGAAAAGACCAAGAAAAGTCAAAGTTGTGAGTGCCAGAAGACTCCATCCGATCGGATGGAGCCCGCATCTGATTCGGATGGGAGAAAGTGGATCTTACCGATAGATCCAACCGATTGGTTGGAGCTAATACCGATCGGTTGGACTTAACTGTTGTTACAAAAGTTCATTTAATGACGGATTTAAGCCCCATAATCATGGTGGCTTATCATTTCCTGCTTATTAACTCACTAAGTGACGTTTTTACTTGATAGAGAAGGGTTCTTTCACTTATTTAAAGGACCCGGGGCTAGATTACTAAGTGTGACACCCGAAAATTAGTAAAGGCTTACACCAAGTCCTTGCTATCTTATTATTCTTGCCCGAAACCTTAGAAACGCTGTAAAAACGTCCAGGAAACTTTGAGTTAAAGTCTCAAGAGTGTGGTTCGAGTGTGGAGTTGTTTACGTGACTTGTTAGGCGATTGGAGGAGTGTGGTTGCTATAGTGCCACAAATCTAGTTCTTGTAATCTAAACTAGGTATATCTTGTTTATTTACCATGAACTACCTTTACTTTATGTTTAATGAGAGTATGTTTTGTTACTTGTGTTTTATAATGATTGTTATGGAGTAATTGTTGGTATACTTGTGTGTTATGATGTGACTAAGTGTTGGAATATTCTTATTTCATAGTGATGCATGAAACCAATCCTTATTTTATGAGTTTGTTGGAATAATATCTAATCTTGCTTATTTAGTTGATAAAAACATTTTCAAAGGATAAAAGGGCCGAAAGGATTTTCTTTATGTTTTTATTCCAAAAAGTTAGTGCACGAATTAGTATGGGATATGGTTTGTGACAAGCACCATATTTACTCATTAAAATGGATTTGAAACTATTTCATCACGAACAAAAGGGTCGAAAGGATTCGTAGGAACAATTAAGATAAGAATTGCTTTTCCAACAACTAGTGCTTAAAAGAATTGTCATAATAGTTATAAGGCCGAAAGGAGTTAACTAGGAGATTGAATTCTTAGAAATAATTTTTCATGATATAAACCATTGATTGTTAATCATTCATATAAAATTGTGCATCATTACAAGTTACACCCAACTTGTTAGAATACTCTATGCAATTAGTTATAGAATTACACACAAGTATATGTTTTATTTGATTGAATTTACTTTGAAAATTTCCACCAAATTGGCTTGACAACCTTTTTCTTAAAACTTGTTTTACCAAATACAAATACCAAATCCCTTGGGACGATCTCGACTTACCCACCTTTACTATCACCGACGAGTATACTTGCTCGTATGTGTTAATTAGAGAATAGGATAAACCGTGTTTATAAATTTTTAAAACTTGTACACGAACGCGACACATCAAGTTTTTGGCGCCGCTGCCAGGGATTTGATTGAAATTGTTTGAATTTGGTAGTTTAATTAGTTTTTGATATTAGAAATTCGTGTTTAAAGAAAAAGTAAAAAAAAAAAAAAAAAGTTGGTTTTGGTACCAACCGAATCGGATGGTTATCCATCCGATCGGTTGGAAGCCACGGTAAAATTTTTTAGATTTTTATTGTTTTTGTTTATTTCAGTTTTTAATGATACATTAATGTTAGATTAATGATAATAATAGATATAATTAAGTTTTTGTTTAATTAGATAATTAATGGTGATCATTAGATTAGTTTTAATGTCTTTAATGTTTTTATTAAATTTAGTTAATGTAGTTAATTTTATGATTAATGGTTAAGTAGTTTAAGAGTTTCTTTTAATTTGCTTAGTTAATAATAGTTATTAGTTAAATATTGGTTAAAAGTTATTTATGTTTCATTTTTTATTTTTAAATAATTATTTTATGCATTAGATTTTATAATAAAATTTTGATTTAGTGTTAGCTGTAAAAATAAAATAAAAAATAAAAAAAAGTTTTTTTTTTTAAAGAAAATATTTGATCCAGCCGATCGGATGTTGCCCGCATCCGATTCGGTTGGGTAACTTTGGATTTTTACGATTTGTCCATCCGATCGGATGGAGTGTAAAACCGAAGGGATGGATGCCTCGTTAAAGTTTTTAATTTTTATAAATTTTTAGTTATTTTAATGTTTTGAGTGTTTAAACTTGTTTGTTTACTTGATTCAATTCAATTTTAGGTATGTTTCGATTATGACTAACCCTAATGCTAATGGTTTGGATGTTTGTGATTGTGGTTATGTTATAGTTGATAATTGCTTTAGTGAAATGGAGAGTTTAAGCTAAGTATCGGAGTACTTGAGAAATTTGGAAGAAATGTTCAAGGATTCGGGTGATTCCTTGGAGCGTTTGGAGAATATGTTAGAAGATGTTAAGGTTGATGTTGAAAAGATAGAAGAAGTTGGGGAAAACCGAGTTTGTTTGCCAGAAGAGAAGAGAGTAGTTGTGTTCACAAGAGCACCACCCAAAGAATTTGATGCACCGTTTATGAGGTTCTCTACACCTTGTGGTGTGGAAGGTATAAAAGCTTGGGATGCTCAGTTGAATATGGAATATGGTGACAACTATATTACGGAAGAGATGTGAAAGTGAATATGCACGGTCACATTTTCAAGGTAGATTTTGTTGTTTTGGAATATGGGAATGCTGATGAACCGGATGTAGTGTTTGGACGAGATTTTCTGGTTACAACTAAGTGTAAGCTTGATTTCGCACTTGGTGAGATGAGGATTGACATTACCGAAGGGGAAGAAGGAAAAGAAGTTGATGAGATGTTTGCGGAATTAGAAGAAGGGAAGGAAGAGATTGTTAAGATGGGAAAGGCAAGTAGAAAAAAGGCACCACTAAACAAATTAACCCAACCCTCCACCCCAAAGAATGAAAAATCATTATCATCATCAAATTCAACACCAATTTCACCAGAACCTGTTAGACCTCTAACCCAAGAACAAAAGGAGGCGATTTTGGAGAATTTGGAGTTGAAATTTCAAGAGCTTATGGAAGAGAAACCGGTCATAGATGTGTTGAACAATTGCATAACATACCGTAAGAAGTTGGATGCGGTAATGATGGCTAGGGCTAGACTAGAAGACAAAGATTTCAATGAGGTTGAGAGAGTAAGGATAGTTGAAAATGGATTGCCAAAGAAGATGAGTGATCCGGGAAATTTTGTTTTACCCATTAACGTAAATGGAACAGTTGTGATGTATGCATTGGCCGATACAGGGTCAAGTGTTAGTGTTATGCCTTATACGTTGTACAAGAGGTTAGGGCTTAGTAACCCCCAACCTAATCAGTCTAATCTTACTATGGCTGATAACTCTCAGGCAAAGGCGATGGGTGAAGTAAGAAATGTACGAGTCCAAGTAGGGTACCAGGCATTTTTAGCTGATTTCTTAGTGCTTAACATTCCAATAGAAAAAGAGTTACCTTTATTGTTAGGTAGACCGTTTCTAAGAACTTGTGGGGCTATTATAGATATGGGTCGTGGTACTATGACTATTAATGATGGGATCTTGAAACATACTTATTATCCAAAGCCAAGAGGAAAAATAGTTAAGGAAGTGCATGAAGAAGAAGAAGAAGAGGAAGACCACTTGGGTTGTTTTGAAGTGGGAAGAGATGAAGAGGGTAGGCCTAAATATGGGCCGGTTGCTCCGAGTTACTTTGACATTGAAGATGAGATGGAGAGAGCTCTAGCAATGGAGGCTTTCTATAACCCCTTTAAAAATGTTTTTGTGTTTAATAAGCTCACAGATTTTTTTGGATCTTTACCGGTCCAACTAAAGAATTTGGAGTGGGGACCCGACGGTCCTAGTGTTTCTAAGAAGGAAGAAGGAGACGGAGAATGGCGTGTGAAGTTTGACATTATTTGCCCAGATGGAAGAAACTTTGCAAAACGATTTAAAACGCAAAAGACAAACCGAAAATTGTCCGGAAAGTTTCGAGGAGATGATATCTTAAGGCATGAGTATTTTGAAGGATGAAGATCAAGTGACAAGTTTGGAAATAAAGCACAACACTTGTGCTAGCTAATTGTTTGTTTTCCTTTAATTTTATGCATTTTAGTTTTTAATGTTTGCATTTAATTTGTTTCAAGTTATTTAAGTTTAAGTCTAAGCTAAGACCTTTGTTCTTTTTATTAAGTTTTATGATTATGAAGTTATGTTTTTAGTTGAGTTTTTAGAGTTAGTTTTGTTTTAGAATTAGTAGAGATAGACTTTGGACACAATTTGGTAGACTAAGTGTGTTGGAATTTTTATATACAAATAGAATTTTTGAAGAAAGAAAAACATTTTCACTTGCTCTAACAAGTATAACAAGGAGTTGGCAAGAGGAAAAGTGAATTTTTTGCAAAAACTTAATCCGAATCGGTTGGATCAAATACTGATCGGATGGAGTTTGATATATGAATTCAAAATTTCAAAAATCATAAAAACTCACACCCACACAATCCAGTAAATTCGGGTTCCAAAAATTCGACCACAAGGAGATAATTAAGAGTTAAAGGAGTGTTTGCAGATAATCCATGGCTCCGAAACAAGTAAGTAACATCATCAATTTGGTTTAATTAGGTTTTAATTCGGATTTATTGAATTAGGTCAAAATTTGGGTATTTTTGATAGAGTTCGAATTAAGATGTAATTCTTTCTGCGATAGATAGGTGATTGATAGAGGCCGGAATTCATTGGAAAAAGAATTAGATTGATTGATTAAGTTTTGAGGAAGAATTGGTTGATTGAATTTTCGGATTGAATTGGGTCAAAACTTTGAATCAATTTAGGTTGCAATTGATGATTCCTAGATGTTATTTAGTTGTTAATTAGTGATGCTAGGATAGTGCATTGTTGATTAGAACACTAATTGAAGAGTTTGATTTGGTAGTGTTCTTGTGTTCTAGGAAGGATTGAGAAATCATGTGGATGTGTTATAAATTGTTATAGGGATGAATGGGAAATGTAGAAACCACTATAATTATTCAAATGCAGGATAGGAAAGAGTAGGAATTGGTAGAAATTGATTGGAGTCGAAATTTTTTTTATTTTGCCTTCACAGTAAGCCCCAACCGATTTGGTTGCGGGTTAAAACCGATCGGTTGGGCGGGGTAATTTACTCCATCCGATTCGGTTGGAGCCAATACCGATCGGATGGAGGGCTCGGTAAATAAAAAATGGAAATTTTGAAAACGAGCTTTTTGACTTCTAAATCATGTAGAGTTGGTTTTTATATTCTTATACTAACGTATAGTTGTGTTTTCTACAGAGTTATGTTGCAGGTAGTTCGAGATCATCACGTGCGAGTGTTAACCCAATTGTGACAAAGTTTGTTAAAAGGAATGCGAAGAGTAGGGTCACTTATGGATTTAAACCGGAGTGTAATGAGAATCTAAAGTTTAGTAAGCTTAGGAAGGAGGAAAAGCACGCTTTTCGTGAGCGACTGTCAAAGCTACAGGTTCGAAAGATTGCTCAACCGCGTTTGGTTGATTGGGATGTGTTTACGGATTACGAGTGTGAGGATGAATTGAGAAAGATGATGAGGATGTCTTATGTGTATGAGGGCGATGGAGATACTTTTGAAGATCTTTCATGGGAAAGAGCTTTCAGTATTTATGAGAATGTTTATAGAGAATGGTGTTTGGAGTTCTTCTCCACATTTTATTTTGAAAGGAAGGTTGTTGATGTTGTGAGGGATACATGTATTTGGTTTAGGCTTTGCGGGAACGAGCACGCCTATACTTTGCCGGAGTTCGCGGTTGCTCTTGGATTGTATGAGCAAGATGAAGTTAAGCATAGATTGTTTGAACCTCATTTCGTGAGCTTGGTGAGGTACCACAATGATTATGAAGGGATTTCGAAATTTGGAATCGTGTTGGTGATCCAAGTTGTTCAAGGAGAAACTCGTCCAAGCTAAGGAACCCGTTGATGAAAATTTTGCAAAAATTAATAGCTTGGGGTGTTTTGCACAGGACAGGGAGTCGAGACAAATGTAATCAACCCGACTTATGGCTGATGAAATTATTGGAGGAAGACAAGAACGGAAATGCGGCTTAGATAATAGCCGAATATCTTTCGAGAAGAGCACCAGGGATCAAGGATAGTAGTGATATTTGTGGAGGTCACTATGTGACCGCATTGGCTAGAAATTTGGGTTATTTCGAAAATGAGGAATTGGCTAAATGTTCGGAGCCAACTGAGAGTGAAACGTGGGATGCTATAGGTTTTGGGAAAGCATTGGATAGGAGAAGAAAGACGTTGGGAGCTTGGATGGAGCCGGTGATTGCCACACCACAAGCACCATATCAACCACCACCGCCAATAAGGAATGTTCATGCACCGAGTGGTTTTGACTCGGGATGGGGGGATTGGAATCGAGAACTTAATGATATTTGAGCGTAGGGACGTGTGGAGAGATTCGATGATGATGAGGAATAATTACAATTTTGATTATTCAATGCCGATGCTCCAACACATGGCACGTGAAGCCCATTATGAGGTACCACCCTACAACCCACCAAATGTTCCACCCTATCCATTTCAGTATGACCCATATCCTGGACCATATCCTTACCCATATCCTGGGTATGCCCCATTTCCCGAACCAATACCTGATTATGGTAGAGTTCCCAATGTTGGAGGTTCAAGTTATGATGTGGGAGGATCATCATCTGGAGTTGGAAAGAAAAGGCAAAAACTTTTTACAGTTTTTGATGAGGATGAGAACTACGAGGAAGTGAACGAGGAGGATGACGAGGAGAGTGAAGATGAGAGAATTCATACTCCTGACGACATGGATGATGAGTGATCATCGGTGATTTGATTGTGATGGTTTATGTTTAAAAAACAATTATGGTTCGAACAAATTTCTATTTCTATTTTCTTAACTTAATTTTCTTTTAGGATTATTTTTATATGGTTTATCTTTAATTACTTTTGTTTGTTTTAGTATTTTGGTTTGTTTGTTTGTTTTGTTTCGTATGTTTTTGCAGTTTTTGCAAGGGAGAATTACCGGAAGCTTATTGTTGATCAATGTTTGGAGTCGGAGAACTCATTTGCTTATCTATGATCAAATATGCGTGCGCGTATTTACCCTGGTAGTACCTTTTTAACTAAATTTTTCCCATTTCCTTTACTTTGAAGTTCATTTTTATTACATTGAGGACAATGCAAAACTTAAGTGTGGGGGAGGGAAGAAAATAGGAAAAATGGTTTACTTTTTAAATTTTTAGGTTTAGTATGATGTTGGATTCAAGTAACTAGAATTTGTTCGCCCTTGATTTTCTAGTTGTTTTATCACATAATTTCCAGTTATTTTCTAGTTATTTTATCACATAATTTACTAGTACATGTTACAACCTATCTTAAATTGTGAGGATTTGAGCTTTTTGTATAGAGAATTTCTTATGCTATATATTTCGTTATGAGTGCGCCGGTGATTATGTTGATTCTAGAACTTGTACTTGTTATGCATTACGGTTAAAATCACTTTCGAGTGATAAAATATATTCAAATGATAAGAGGCAACTTAGGATTTACACCAAATGGCCATCCGTTTACAAAATATTTTTGCTGACCACATCGGTTAGTTATCCTAGTATTTGGAACCCATTTGTTAGCGTTAATATCTTACGCTAGATACCCTTAGTTACACCTTCTGAGCCTATCTTTTCTTTTTGATTAAATCCAGAAAAATACAAAAATAATTTACACCTTACACCTTAGCCTTACCCGAATCAAGTTCATTTGAAGTTCAAAACTATTTATTTTTTGATGATTACATGATTGGCCATACTTTGATATGTGTATGTGTTGTTTCAATGAAGAAGGAGGTCGCTACTCTTATTTGTATTTTTTTGTAGCGTGTGCTCATCCAAAGTGTGGGGGTGACGAGGAAGTATTTTTAGTAAAAAAAAAAAAAAAAAAAAAAAAAAAAAAAGAGAGAATGTGAAAAAGTGAATAGCCAATGAGCTATAGTGTATGAGTATAATTAACCAATGAGCTAAGAAGGAAATAAGTGAGTATGTGAGGCGGAAAAACGATTGAAGAAGTTTGGGAAGTGATCATTTTGTAGATAAAGAGTTGGGAACGGAATTTGTACTTGATTCTTATTTTTCGTTTTTGTATAAACCAATTATAAATAATTCCCATGTCTTATCCTTACCTTTTACCAAATTAGTTTATTCGTTGTTAGCTTTCGAGCATCCGGATTAAGTGATGGCTTTGTTAAGATATGTAGTGCATGGATATTATAGTGACCATTTGGGTGATGAATAGTTGAAAAATGCGCCAGCGAACTAGTGCGTATTTTGGTGACCATCCGTTATGCAAATAACGCGCCAGCGAACCAAGGTACAATCTAGTGACCATCCGTTGTTTAGCTAGTCAAAATCCGCACCAGGGAGCTACTATATTCTTGTATGAAATGTTTGAAAATTAGCCAGGTAACACTTAACCTTAAACCCGAATAGAAAACCTCTTTGATGTTTATTTTGTTGTTTTGATACTTGTACAAGCTTATGGTAAGACGCATGAATCATGACTGAGCAATGAGTGATTTGCCAATCAATCTACCCTTAGAGTGTTGAGTGAATTTAAAAATTCCCTTGTGAGGTGCTTAATTATGTTATCAAGCTCAAAAGTAACTTGTTTAAGTTTCAAGAATTTTTCACGTTTAAATTAAAATTAACAATTGTTCCTTCGGGTTTGTTGTTAGATTTTTGGAATCATGATAACGATACCATTGAGATCAGTTTTTCTAAATGCTAGACTTTCTCGAGGGGGAGCAAAACTCAAGTGTGGGGGAATTTGATAACGTTCAAAATGAACATGTTTTTAGTTACATTATCATTAGTTTTGTGCACTATATTTGGTTATATTTGTATATATTTGTTACTTAATCGTGAAAAAGTGTATATGCAAGTGAATGTAGCCAAGTACAGGAAAAGATGAAGAAAAGACAAAGAATTGAAGTGATTATGCATATTTAAAGATTCCCGAGAAGGAAACAAGTGAGAAACCACACAAGGACGCAAGGAATTGAAAGTGTCAAGATTTCTATGTTCATATATCAAGAAAATATCAAGTTCTGTGGAAGAAATCAGTGCCACAATGGAGCATAATGCATGCGACAAGAAAAGTCAAAGTTGTGAGTGCCAGAAGACTCCATCCGATCGGATGGAGCCCGCATCCGATTCGGATGGGAGAAAGTGGATTTTACCGAGAGATCCAACCAATCGGTTGGAGCTAATACCGATCGGTTGGACTTAACTGCTGTTACAAAAGTTAATTTAATGATGGATTTAAGCCCCATAATCATGGTGGCTTATCATTTCCTGCTTATTAACTCACTAAGTGACATTTTTACTTGATAGAGAAGGGTTCTTTCACTTATTTAAAGGACCCTAGGCTAGATTACTAAGTGTGACACCCCAAAATTAGTAAAGGCTTACACCAAGTCCTTGCAATCTTATTATTCTTGCCCGAAAGCTTAGAAATGTTGTAAAAACATCCAGGAAACTTTAAGTTAAAGTCTCAAGAGTGTGGTTTGAGTGTGGAGTTGTTTACCTGACTTGTTAGGCGATTGGAGGAGTGTGGTTGCTATAGTGCCACAAATCTAGTTCTTGTAATCTAAACTAGGTATATCTTTTTTATTTACCATGAACTACCTTTACTTTATGTTTAATGAAAGTATGTTTTGTTACTTGTGTTTTATAATGATTTTTATGGAGTAATTGTTGGTATACTTGTGTGTTATGATGTGACTAAGTGTTGGAATATTCTTATTTCATAGTGATGCATGAAACCAATCCTTATTTTATGAGTTTGTTGGAATAACATCTAATCTTGCTTAATTAGTTGATAAAAACATTTTCAAAGGATAAAAGGGCCGAAAGGATTTTCTTTATGTTTTTATTCCAAAAAGTTAGTGCACGAATTAGTATGGGATATGGTGTGTGACAAGCAGCATATTTACTCATTAAAATGGATTTGAAACTATTTCATCACGAACAAAAGGGCCGAAAGGATTCGTAGGAACAATTAAGATAAGAATTGCTTTTCAAACAACTAGTGCTTAAAAGAATTGTCATAATAGTTAATAAGGCCGAAAGGAGTTAACTAGGAGATTGAATTCTTAGAAATGATTTTTCATGATATAAACCATTGATTGTTAATCATTCATATAAAATTGTGCATCATTACAAGTTACACCCAACTTGTTAGAATACTCTATGCAATTAGTTATAGAATTACACACAAGTATATGTTTTATTTGATTGAATTTACTTTGAGAATTTCCACCAAATTGGCTTGACAACCTTTTTGTTAAAACTTGTTTTACCAAATACAAATACCAAATTCCTTGGGACGATCTCGACTTACCCACCTTTACTAACACGGACGAGTATACTTGCTCGTATGTGTTAATTAGAGAATAGGATAAATCGTGTTTATAAATTTTTAAAACTTGTACACGAACGCGACACATCACGCTTCAACCAATGGAACAAGCCAGAAGTTGTGTTAGACAATTCAAAATCAAGATGCAATGTCTTATTCACACCACGACTAAATAAAACCCTAGAATATAAATCTCATATGTATCTTCCCTCATTACGGTTTGTTACAAACTAAAAAAAAGGCACGCCTCTCTCAAAACCCTAATGATGAAACTTTGTTACTCTATATGCATATGTTGGTTTCTTTTTACATGTTAAACGTCTTCTTTGCAGGTTAGTCATCTTCTTTGAACACATGTAAATGCTTTTTCAAGTTGCATACTATTTGGTTTTGATTATAGAGGGTGTTTGGGATTGCTTAAACGCTTATGTGTTTTTTTAAAGAGAATGCATGTACTTTATTGTCTGATTATGGAATGACAAGTATCAGAACCCCGTCAGCCCCAGAATGTGTATGGAATTAGTGTAAGGCTATATTGTTAGTGACCTTTTTAAATAGTTATTAACAATATGCGTGTTAAAAGTTGTGTTATGTGGAACTATGGTTTATGTTATTTTGTTGGAACTGATGTTTTACTGTTTTGTTTCTACAGATACTTTCCACAAGGTTAAAAAGATAAATGACAGGTGGAAATCTGTTTACTAAACATGCTCTCATAGTTATGGTACTATTTTGGGGACTAAAATGCTCTCATGTTTATACAATAACATGCATTTAGCAAGTTAAGCGCGCAATCATCTGTTTACTAAACATTATATCTTTGAGTAAGCACTAAGCAGTATTATCTGTCTATAAGTGTGATTCTTTGCTACTGAGATATTTCATTAGCTTTTAGAATTTCAGTTTGAGGTCCATGTAGTCATCTTTAACAGAATTTTTGATTCAAACAGTTGCAAACTAATGAAAATTAATCTGTTTATAGGAAAGTTTTCTATTTATAATGTCTTGCTAAGGTAAATTTTGAACAGCCTAATTGAGTGTTTTATCAATGCTAACACAAATTCCAGCTACAATATTTGTCACTAGTATTTGAATTTTAAATGTTACCTTTTGCCATTTCAGATGCTGCAGGTGGGAGAAATATGAACTTAGGAAAGAAATATTATTAGAGACCCTTATTTGATGCGGACCTGTATTACAAATACAATCTCGGCTGCTGAAGGAACATTGTCATTGGATAAAGGTAAAAGAAAACTTTGTGACAACTTTCCTTCAGCATATCCATCGGAACCTGGTCTCAAGAGATTAGAGCAATCTCAGTTTCGAAGCTATGGCAGCTGTGAAATGAGTAATAAAAAAAACCAAGGGTTGTTTGCAGTGTAAGGAAATGCACCTGTTATTGTCAGTGATTCGCAGCAACGCTTCTTGGCCTCAGGTGAAATGCTTACGTAACTTTTTTCCTAGACCTTTTGTATGTACAATGTGTGCTCACAGTTGTTTTGACCATTTGCTGCAGGAAATCAGCCTCGATCAACGGTCTTTAATTTTACTGAAAATGTCAACATTACTTGAGGTTGATTTTGGAAAATTCAAAGGTTTGTTTATAATTAAGTATTCATATGCCATGTTAAGGTAGCATTTGCAATGTTTGGGCACACATTTTCCTAATTATAAGATGAACTGATCTGATCTGAAGAGTTGAGTCTGCTATCTATCTTGTAGGATGAGGTCGAGTATGGAGATCGAGTTCTATTGTGCAAGGCCATGTTTGATGAAGTTGATGCTTCATTTCTGAAGGGATTGCTTGAACATACAAGTGTAGCTCAACAACAAGTACAATCCACACATTCGCTTTTGACAAATGATTTAAGTGTAAGGGATATTCTCTGCATCTAATGCTTAATATCTTATACATTTCAAAAAATCTTTTTTTATTGTGTAGCAAGCATGTGTAATGTCAAATAGCTGATAATTAGGCAGTTGGACTACAAACCTCACACGTATTGTTCAGTGGGATGATAACGTGCGTGGGTTCATCAACGAACCATTCCCAATCATATTGGACGAACAAAGACCATACTCTGATAATCAGGCAGTTGGTATGTAACACTTTTAACATATTATCTACACACAAAATACAACTTATGATTTATTAATATCTGTCATATTATTTTATTTTTTTGCTGTACAGTAGTGGGAATTTGGGATGTTCCTGTTAATTATAGAAAAGGGCGTAAAGTTAGGTGTCATTTGTTTTTTCAGAGCTTTTACCTCTTCATCTGCAAACCATGTCTGCAGAAGAAGAGGTACATCTGAAGCTCTTCATCTGCAAGAAGAAGACCGTTTGTTTTTTGTGATATTGAAGTACTTCTTTCCTTTTTCTTAAATTTTTTTTTTCTTTTTCACTAGTATCTTTTTGTGCTATTGAAGTTTTTTTTTTTTTTTTTTTTGGTATTATTGAAGTACTTTTTTCATAAGGAAACAGACGAAAACGTAAAAAACATAAAAAAAAAAACATAAAAAAAGATCGAAAATGTAAAAAAACAGACGAAAACAAAAAAAAAGTTAAAAAAAAAAGACGAAAAACGTAAAAAAATTGTCAAAAACATAAAAAAAAAAGGCAAAAACTTAAAAAACGGATGCAAACGTTAAAAAAAAGACGAAGACGTGAAAAAACGAACGAAAACGTAAAAAAAATGAGAAAAAAACGTAAAAAATGGACGAAAACGTAAAAAAACAAACGAAAACGTAAAAAACGAACGAAAACGTAAAAAAACAGAAGAAAACGTAAAAAAATGGTCGAAAACGTAAAAAAAAAGGGTCGAAAACGTAAAAAAATGACAAAAACGTAAAAAAACGGTCATAAACGAAAGAAAACGGACTAAAACGTAAAAAACGGACGAAAACGTAAAAAAATAGACAAAAACGTAAAAAACGATCGAAAATGTATAAAACCGTACGAAAACGTAAAAAAACATATGAAAACGTATAAAAACTGACGGAAACGTATAAAAATGGATATTAAGAAAGAGATGTGGGGTTTGTGAAAGAAGAGGTAAGAAGTGAAACATAATGTCTGAAATTTAGAAGAAGAAAGAAGTGAAAAGAAGCACTTATGTCTGCAAAAAAACAAACATAAACCTCTGCCCTCCCGCAGATAAAAGAAGTGAAAAGAGGGAAAAAGTGCTTATTGGGAAAAAACAAACGAAAAGTTAGATGGATCGTGGTCATTGAAGATGCTGAGTAAGTGTGGCAAACAATATTAATTATCAATAAGTATAAAATATTCGGTTTGACATGAAACCATTTTTCATTCACTTTTGGCAGGGGTAATGTGATACGATAGTGTAACTTTTCGCAGGTGGTGATTATAGTTGGTGGCCACAATATGTTTTATGGGGACACATGGGAAGAAGCTACTAATTTGGATAGAAGTACTTCTTATTAGAGTGGGTAATGTTTCTAATTGTTTTTTCCTGCTAATGATAACTCCTCATGTTTCTCTCCTTTTAAATATATAGGAACTTGTTGTATGGTAAATGATTTAGTGTTGCATAATACAAGGAACGATCACTAGGATCTCTTAGGCATATCACTCATGTCCCACTTCAGGATTGCAGAGGAAAACTGCTCATATGTGGTTGATGATCTGGACGTTGGTTTCGATTCTAAAAACTACATCTTTTTACCTTTCTTCCCACAACCCTATAGATGATTTATTTTTCTTTCAATTTGATTTCAGCTTGTTTACATGAAGAGATGTGAGTTGTATGTTCGGCCCTTTTGATGTATATACATGTTATGGCACTTGCAAACAAGACTCTGTTGTATTGATGATCTAATAAAATTTATGCAGAACATCAGGTTAGTCAAGGCCTCACATTGCAAGAAAAAAAGGACCTCATATAGATTCTCAATGGTCAACAAATGGAAGACACATCACAATGCTTTCAGAGTATTGTGCATTCTTAACTCTTTACCACTAGATCAAAGTATAGTATGCAGGGACAAAATATATTAGTAAATGAAAATTGTGTTTTGTTAAAAGAAGTAGAACACTAATTAAATATGGACTACTTAACTTTAGCGTCTCGAAATTATTGAACTAAATGGTTTACAATGTATTAGACTAAGATACATAGTAGATACTCTTATGGCTCAGAAAGGAACTTCTCACAAATTTGAAACAAAAATGTTATTTAAAGTGCTTAAATGTATATATTATGGATCAGTCCCATTAAGTCATTTAAAAAATGAAATGGCTTTATGATAATTTTGCTACAAAGGCTTATTAAGAATCCATTAATCATTGTTTGGAATCCAATATTGGTTGTTGGCAAAGAAATTAGATACTTTAGCAAAGGATGAAATATATATATATATATATATATATATATATATATATATATATATATATATATATATATATATGTGTGTGTGTGTGTGTGTGTGTGTATGTGTGTGTGTGTGTATCTATTGGTAAAACTTTTGATTTAGGTAAGAAGTTGAACGGGAAAAGAGTGAACCGAAGTGTATGTAATTGGTTACAACCTATTTCTTATTCACATTCACGTTTAAAATGAATGTTTCATGATTACAACCATACAGACAGGGGCGGAGCCAGAAAAAATTTCAAGGGGGGGCAAAATATGATAATTTTTAAAAACTACACTAAAAATTGGTCCGTTGGGGGGGCAAATTACAAAAATAGCCGAAAAATTTCAAAAATTTACACTACAATTTTTTTCGCCGGGGGGTCACGTGACCCCCCGGACCCCCCCTTGTCTCCGCCCATGTTTCATGATTACAACCATACAGATGAAGAGGCAGTGTATCAAAATGATCAATTAAACTTCCTTTTGTAAGCTTTTATTACGAATAATGAATGCATAATATATTAACCCCAATGTTTTAATAGTCTCTTCAAGGAGCCTTCCCGGCAGTTGTAGCTGGGGTTGTTCGCGCGCTTTTTGATAGAATAAGTGAGTTATATATGAAGTGTAGGACACGCCTCATTCTTTGGTTCTCACTTCATTTGTAAGCCCACTTCCTTATTTATCTTATGTTTTTATTTAATTTACATTCCATTTGTACTTATATAAGATGTTATTGCATATCAAACTTTCAGTTCATCAGGCCATGGGAAAATTTTCTTTGCATTTATTAATTGTTTTACAGTTGTGACTTCCCTGATATACTGATTATCTAATTGCTGAGAAAGAGGTACTGGATGTGCTATTAAGCCGTTTAGGCGGGAAAATGCTACATATATTTCTTTGAACATATATTTCTTTTCGTTCTTAATGCATTCAAAAAATAATTTGGTATGTTTAGAGTTTATTTTCATTAAGTTACTTTTTCCAATGACATTTATAAGTCATGCCCGCCCATCGGCCGGGCTTCGACATCTAGTATATAATAAGAAGAAAAATTAAAATAAGAATAATAAGAAGAAACCACAACCACTCATTTCAGATGCATCTACAAAAATAGATGCATCTCCTCTTAAATTTCTCCCTCCTATTTGAAATGTGTGGCTAGAAATTCTTCTTATTCTTCTTACCGGATCCCTTCTCTCTATATATATATATAACAGAATGCGTATGATGTCATCAATGCCACATAATGCCCAGTAAGTAGCCTTAAATGCCACCTCGTAATTCCACCTAAGCACACTTTGTTCTAAAAAATTTTTAATTAAAATTCGTATTTAATACTAAAATTCAGAAATTGTTTTAAAATGTTTGCCACCTACAAGGATCAAACCTAGGTTGTTGGTAACATTAACAAGCATCATAACCACTAGACCAACACATTTTTTTATTATATCTTGCAAGCCCAAATCTATAAACCCATGCAACCAATTATTGACCATTTTAATGAGATAACTACCATATATATTCCATAATTATAGCTTTACAATCTTATTAATTAATATCGGCCTTTTATTCATTATCACACAAAACCCTAATATGAGTTTCTGCAACCCTAAAACACAGCACACAAACAATACACGCATTTATTTAGATTAATGAATATTGACATATTTGTTTTGGTGAAACAGTACCCTTGGTGGCCATGGAGTGCATGAGGTTCACTACAAAGTAAAGCATGGAGATTACTATGACATTTTGTAATAATAAGGTTCGTGTTTGTTTAGATGTTCCTGTTTGATTTATGTAGACAAAGCTAACTACAAGTTATTAATTGTGTGACCATTTGATATCATGTTGTAGGTTGTGATATCTCTAATGGTTCGAAAGACAGTGTCGCTCATGAATAGGTAATTTTGTCTTACTTATCCGGTTAATTTTATACCTTGTGTGTACTTATTGAATTTATACATTGTAGCGATGACAAACTTTGAGCTCCTAGAAAGGTTTGGATTTCACAGGTGGTGTTGATTAAGGGATAGTAACACCAGAGGCTGATAGATCAGGCTGACTTACATGAACCATAACAACACTCACCTTTCTATCTTGCAATAAAAACTGAAGCATAAAATTATTCCACCCGTTGTTAAGCCTGGAGGTCTGGGCTAGTGTTTATTGATCTTGCTGCAGGGTCATTTGTCATAGTAACGTTGTTTCGGCGTATACTAATATGTATTGCAACGAAGAAACTCTTTGGGAAGGTAAAGGATAAAAAAATTGGCAATGTAGTAGTTACTTTAAACAATGCATACATGTGCAAAAATATATACACAAAAGCCTTTTGTAGTAACCATTAACCTATTGTCGTTTACTTTTTAGCAGCAACTAATGCGGTCGCTGCAACGGCTGCTGGTGAAAATAACAACAATAGGCCCAAAGATTACAGTAAAACTGGGGCTTCAGCTGGCAATAATGAACAGCACCAGCGTACAGATCCAGGTATTGTTTATACCTAATCATCATCCATTTAAACCGAACTATACCTTACATTGGTTTATTTAATAAGTTCCTATTGTAGGTAGCGTATTTAAAAGCGAAGAGGATTCCATTAGTCTTGACCATTTGCTTAACAAAGTACGAGGAATTGTAAGAGTAGATAATGAATGACACAACACTGCTGTGATTATCATTATTTCAGCTGTCAAATAATCAGTTTGCTTTATTTCAATCAAATAAACGTGTCCTTAACACATTGGAAGCAAATGAATAGTTTTACCATCAGTGGCGACATCGCCATAGATAAATCTATTCATAAAGCCATCAATGCCCGATCATCAGTTCTAAAGGTACCGAGCAGACAATCATAACCAACTAGTTACGCGAGGTTAGTTTACCGAAAATGGACTACAAAATCAATTCCATACCTAACTCCCACTGCGTACTGCTGCATATTGCTGGATAAAAAGGTGCACTGAAGTTTTTTTAGGATATACAATAGAACAACAGGTACGGCAATAAACGTGTTTTAACTTAATAACATTAATTATCATTTCATAATAACAGGGACAGGCAATTCAAGCAAAATGGAACTTAGAGATGCGCAGAAATATAACGCGCTCCAGTTGAATTCAGCATACCAAATACGAGGTTTTGGATTACAGGTAAAAGAAGTTTCTTAACAACTTTTTGAACTCCCACATATCATGAATGCTGTCAACTACATTTGCAGATTATATAGGATATGTTCGCAAGATCAATGAAAAAGCACAACCGAAGACGCAACAACAAACATAGTGACCTGCTGAAACATTGAGCTCCAAAACTTAATTGTATCAAGTTTGCATAGGTTAGCATTTGAATTTAAAATCTTTGATCAGTATAGTAAATATGTGATTTTTGGTTTCATTTGAATGTCATTCGGAATTAATCACTGATGTGCCGGTAAGCGTTCTGATAGCCGACAAAAACAATCGTTATTCAGTTCGATAAGAAGCCGAGATCATTGCCAAAATCAGCTTACTTAAAGAAAAACGCGAATGAAGAGAGGATGTCGTACAAATGAATTTGGTGCAAATTCTTTTGCCATATCCTCTTCTATTTCCCTTCTCTCTTTGTATAGGTCCGTTTTAGCACTAATCTCGACTTTTTACCGGTCTGAATATGAACTTTTATCAGATAATGGGGTTGCTAACTTGGCTGAAATACATTAAGCTACTTCCTTTTGCGACAAACAAATTCAACTTCTGATTGGTATGTGTGTTTGTGAGGGTGTTGTGACCATTGGTGAACAACTTTGGTTGAGGGGTATTCGACGTGGTGGTTGGAGACAATATGTAGTTTAACGGGGTTATTCATAGGGTTCATTTGATATGATACTCTTATCTTTTGAACTTATGTGGTTATCAAGTTAAGGTTATCACATATAGAATCTTCATCAGCTCAACTTGATAAGCTGATAAGCCAAAAAAGTGGGCTTATGAGCTTTTCTAATTTCAAGTATGCCCATAGGTCCAAAAACTAAGCTAATCCAATTCCTCCATCACCAGCAAGGCGTGCCCTTTTCATTGTATATCAGAATGCGGTTCCTTACATTGCTGAAAGAATCAGGTTCAATTCTCTTTTACTAATCTATGTGGTCTGTATTGTGCTATTGCTAATTTTGTGCTAAACAGACTTAGAGGGTGTTTGGATTTATCTTCATTTTACTTATTTTGGAGGAATATGAGTTTCAGTGCAAATGGTCAAGGTCCAAGGAATAAAGCAAGAACACCAAAACCAAAAGGTTTAGATTCTCCTGCTACCCCTTTGCCCATTTCTCAAGGTTCTAGCTCATCATAAGCTACATCGATAGCTGCAGCTGATCCAGCGCCTACTAATGTGCTTATGGAGATTCTTCAAAAGGCTTTGTAAATGGAAAACCACTTCAAAGTATGTTCCATGTACAACATACATGAATACATTGATACAAGGTTTTTTTTTCCTACTGTGTTTTTGTAACAAAACACGGGCTTGGTCAAAAATATATTGCAAGATGACACCATTAACTACAAATTTTCATCTGCAAAGTAGTAAAACAATGGCAGTCAACTTCCACATAAAGCGTAAGCTACCTTATATGTCACTGCACTTGAGAAGCAAGTAAGTCCACACTTTTAGTTTCTAGGAATAAAGAACATGTTCTTACTTTATTGTCTTTCACCAGGTTTCTCTACTGTTGGTATTTCTTGAATCATATGAAGGTAAACATACCGTATTCTTTAGAAGTAGGAACAACTAAATTAGTAGTTTTGTTGCTACTTTCGGCCACAAAAAGATGTGAAGCAACAATTATTTATTTATTTATTTATTTATTTTTTTTTTTTTTTTTTTTTTTTTTTTTTTTTTTTTTTAATGTGTGCGTTGATTATGTAATGGCAGATCATAAGTGCCTGGATAGCCACCAGTCAGAAGATACAGGAAGAAAGATATTCGATCAAAAATGACGAATTGTAAAATTGGGATGTAAATAGATACCAATTGGCAGATTTCTGGTGCAGTGGACTTATATAATGGAGCACCATATCCGTAATTGAGGTAAGTGGCAATTTATGAAGTTGCAGTGTTTTACATCATAATTGTGGCTATCAACTTACAGCCCTGAAAGGGTCGAATAGGTCAAAAGTGACAATTTTCTGAAAAACATGAGTCTGATACAATTTTAAAATTTTTGACTTCCTTATGATAAATAAGATTAAACTGACCATTCTAAGTGTGTATATAGGTAAAGTACTAATGATTAAGTTTTTGTAAATTGTATTTTCGTTACCAATTTGTGTTTTGACAAGTCTGATTTCTATGCAGCTTTGGAATATGACTATTTGAAGATGTTTAGGTAAGCTTATTATGAAGAACTTATGAGTTTTTTTTATCTTTTGAAGGTGTAATAAGCTAATAAGGGTGTGTTTGGCTAAGCTTATGGATAAGTACTTATTTTGTTTTCGATCAGTGTGCTGTAAAAAATCACTTTTTAACCATTTAAAAAGCTAGTATGCATTTTTTTAGACAATGCATTGATAAGCTCATTGTATTTTGATAATGTAATAAACCAATAATAAATACTGAAATAATCTTAGCCAAACACCCCCTAATATCCTGTTTTATTATTACCTCTAAATACTACTTATTTCTTAATTTCTTGAGACTTGATATATGTACCCTCATTAATTGACAGTCAATGTTCTGCAGAATTAGCACAACGTGCACCTGGGAAATCACTTCATTTATTAATTGTTATTCTACCTGATATGACGGGCTCTTAATGGCTAATTTTTAACCAATGTGAATGGTGCAGATCTAATAATCCTAATGGAAAACCAAAGTGGCTTCTGTCGTTTATCCCAAAGTACCCGATGCTAAATTTTATGCTTACAACAACATTTTATGTTTTGGTGAGCCGAATATTCTCTGGCTTTTCTTAATTGAATATCTAACAGCATGAGATGAAAAACATAATTTCTTATATTTGTTTTGTTATTATTATGCAGATATATAGTCCCATTATATTTTTATGTTTCTGGTCTTTTTGAAAGATATTTGACCCATTTGAAACTCTACGAACGGGTAACTATCAAAAACAGTTCCATTGTGGCTGGGAAAGAGTTTTCATTTACGTCATTGAGTTAAACATTCTAGGTATTGTAACGAGTCATTGGGCTTTCACCATTTCAAATAGCTTTGTAAAAAAAGACATGCATTTAGATTATGGGTAACGGGTCGATACCAAAAGGTGGAGAAGCCAAGAGCAAAGCAACCCATTGATGAGAACGAGATCCGAATTACTAGCCAAGTGAGGATGTGAAGCTTTCTTACCTATGCCATGACTTTGCTTCAGGTAGCCTCATTATATTATGACTTTGCTTTAGGTAGCACCTAATAACTATTATCGAAATCAGTTGTTTGCATGTCTTAGCACTATATCTAACTTATCTATGTTCTATAGGACTCAAAGCTAGTGCCACCAATAATAACGAAACTCCAGAAGGTAACATGCTCTCTACTACTTCTATATTACAAAGAAGAATTATAATCATTGTATCTTATTCTACTGATTATATATATTTAAATTACATGATAGTAAAATGTAACTCAATAATTTACGGAGATCATGTAGCTAGATACATTTGTAGCGTTACATTTAAATGTCAACTTTCACAAAATTTGTATTACAATTTTCATAGCTTACAAAAAATTGTGAACCATAGAATATCATGTTAAAAAGATTGATACACAAACAACGTTATAAAATTTGTCATTCGATGGGTCGTATTAAGATTTTCTTCATGTTTCTTTTGTCTGTAGTTTTTATTTTAACTCACTTGAGTAAGAGACGTGGAGTTGGGACATCGAGTGGTGGTCTCTAAGGACTCTCATCCCGAGCATTGCATGTATACTCTAGGTCGTGGCAAGCCTCACAAGCCATGAAGTAGAACTTATTTCTGGTACTGGCTTTGGAAGCCACTTTAGACCAGTAACATCTTACTTGAGGTCTTGCCAATGGCGTCGAGAAACTGTGCCTGGGCAAGCGGGAAAAAGAAGTCTGGAAAGATGGTGAGACAAACCCGAGTGTTGAGATGGAGCAAAAGAAATTTTCTGGATCAAGTTAGATAATATAAGGGATGGAAATTGATTGAAATTACTTAAAGCTCACCACAGGTTTGTTGTTACCTCATTTAGTTTAAAGTGAAGTTATAAAAAGCTTTCCCAACTCATAGTTTAATCATTAATAGATGCTAATATTATGACAATTAAATACCTGTTGCAAATAAGCTTGGAAAGATCCTAACAAATAAACTTTATTAGATTTTGACAATGAGCGCCAAAACATGCAAGAAAGGAGAAGTTAAAGCGTAGTAGTACGAGTGTTATGTCAAACGTGTATAAGTAGGATGATTTATAATCTCCTTGTTTAAATGGATTGCAACGCATTTTCATTTAATAAAATACATTGTGAATCGCCGGACCATAAGTTTATATTTCCTTATTTACATCGATTGGGGCACCTCTCCATATAAATGAAGGAGTATAAATGAGTGGGCTTATGTGTTCTCGATGTAGCATGAGTAGGATTAGAGGAGTAGAAAACGGGAGCCTAAAACTAGTTAATGTCTTAGAGATTTAAGATAGGTGGGAGAAGAACTAGAATGCAACTTTTAGTTGAGACTTTATGAAAACCTACGTTTCAAGTGTCTAAGTATAGGTTGAAAGTATAAGAGTTTGAAATGATGTTATAGTATGTAATGTGGAATGATGGAAATGTGATGTAATGAATTGCAATAGATGCTAAATAGTACTTGCATCCTTATGAGAATGAGACGGTATTAGTCGAAGGTTGACCTTACGAATTCAAAGTATCGAATTTTCCTTTATGACTTATAGTCCTTGATGAGAAATTCTTAGAATGAAGTAGAGAAAACGAAGCGTTATAGTGAGAACGTTAAAAGAATGATGGAATGGCTACGGTAGAATGTGAAAGTGTTAGTCAAGTTTGACTTATGTAAAGTCAAATTAGTGTAATTTTCTCAAGTGGCAAATAGACCTTGATTGAATTAGAATAAACTGAGTAAGAGTATGGTATGATAGTAAAAGTGTTGACGAAATGCTATATTGGTAAATATGTATCGGATGACATAAAGATATTAGTAAGAAGTGAAATGTGATACAAGTAAGCGAGTAATAGAACGGATTAAGAGTATGGTTGTGTTATTTAGTATAATTGCAAGATCACTTAGATCGTTGCAATGAAGTGGTTAAATGTTCGAAAGTACTAAGATGGAATAAGAGTAGAAGAGATCAAGTTTTGATTAGTAATAGCCGAGAGATTTCAGGGATGAAATCTATATAAAGGGGGTAGAATTGTTAGACCCGAAACCCGTTTTCTAACGGGAATGAACCTAGATGAAATTAACTAAGACTTTACGTGATTAGATAGTCAAACCCGGTAGCCAAACTTTAAGTATTAAGAATTTGTAATGTGCTTATAGAAAAGATGTTGTGGCACAAATATAAGAGAAATGGGCTTAAGGGATTAAAGTTGTCAAGTGTTAAATGAGTTATAAAGTTAATGTGGCCAAAGTAGAAAGAAAAAAGACTTGAGCGACCTAAGTTGCCAAAATCCTAAATTGGTACTAAAACCAACTTGTTTTAGTACTACAACCACCTTATTATAGCCTGAATGGACCATTCCTACCACATTTACAAACTGGTACTAGAACCAACTTGTTTTAGTACTAGAACCACCTTATTTTAGCCTATTAGGAATTAATGTGAACGGATTCTCCCATCAGGGACTATTCTTACCAAAATCTCAAATTGACACTAGAACCAACTTGTTCTAGTATCAAGAGGGAATTAAGATGTCAAATGGGTATACTCGTACCTAACAATGTCTAGATATTTCTCTAAACTTCTACTAGTTTCATTTGGAGAAGAGTCTTATGTGTGTATGTATGTGATGATGTCGGCTTAAGAGAGACAGAAAGGGAGGGAAACTAAGTTTGATGATCTTAGAAGAAGAAGAAGATTAGGATTTCAAATCAAGGGTTAAGTCTTGTGACGTTTATGAGTTAGGGAACAAGGTTGAAGATGATGATGTTCTTGGTAAATATAGCAATGGAAGCTAAGGATGCAAGAAGAAGATGATGATGATGATGTTATTGTTAGATTATGTTTGGAATCAAGGTAAATAACTATGATTATTATGTGTTTAATGTAACACCCCCAAAAATAGTGCAGCGGAAGACAATACTAGTATGTGGGATGCTACTAAATTGGTACACAACACAAGATATAAGGAAACAAAATTACCATATCTGTTCAAAAGTATTACATCAACCAAAGTATTGAGTTTTACATTATTCCAAAAAAAGGTACGGAAATAAGGCCCATAAAATAGATAAAGTAGTCCCAAATAGTTTTAGAGTCCATGTAAAAACACTTCAACTTATTCCCATGACCATGCCCTAGCCAAGCACCTCCAAATACTCATCATTTTTGTCGTATCTGAACTGCCAAAACATCCAAAAACACTCAGAAATGCATCAAAATACTGAAAATATCCCAGGGATTGTGTTTTATATGTTTCAAATGCAAAATGTTTGAAAACAGTTGAAAAATGAACAAAGTTTGCAAAATTGGCAGTTTCAGTCCCTCAACTTTCAAAACTTGTCAAATTTAGTCCCTAGGCATTTGTTTTGTAAGAAAAGTCACCAAAGGTCCTTTTGAAATCATAAGTTGTCATATTTAGTCCTTTGGTGAAAAGTTTCAATAATTTACAAATTTGGTCCCTGCACTTTCAGAATTTGCAAAAAATGGTCCCTGGAAAATTTTAATGTTGGAAATCTCATGTATGGTCCCTGGATTATTGGAACATGGCAGGAATCACCCTTGGTTTATTTTGGAAGATGTACAACTTTGGTCCTTTAATTTCAGAATATTACAAAATTGGTCCTTGTGCTTAAAAATCTACAAACCAAACCGGACCATGTTTTATTTACTAAACCCCAACCCATTTTACATTAAAACCCAACCCAACCCACAAAACATAAACCCCAGCCCAACTACATTACCCAAGCCCAATCCACCCTTTATTAATAAAACCCAAAACCCAGTTTGACTTTAGTCAAACTCTTCCCTTTCCCCCTAAACCCGCCAATACCAGACACCAATACCACCATCACCCATAGTATTCTCTGTAACCTCCCATCACCACCTTCCTTCCTCCATACTTCACCTAACACTCCCAAAAAGCATTTATTGCTTCTTCTCCACTCAGTACAGAACCATGTGCAATTTTTCCACTCACTCAATTTTGGCGCCAAAACCTGTTTTAAAGGCTCAGATCAAATGAAGACCATCCAAGGGCTGGAAATGATTCAGAGATAAAGAGAAGATACATCCCACCTTAATTTAGTATATATAGGACCTTGTAATAGATAGAAAAGTAGTAGTTAATTTTTATTGTAATCGTTTTTTACTTTAAGTCTTTATCTTTTGTAATTTCAAGTTCCAGTTATCAATATAAGTTAATTGAAGTCTCATTGTTCTTATTTAATCAGTATTGAATTTAGTTTCAGTTATAATGCAATTTCAAGTTATATGATAATTCGTATAAGCTCTAAGTCACTTTAAATCACTATCAGAAGCTTCAAACAACCTTGCAATAAGCTTATAAAAGCTTAACATAGCTTTCTGTAAGCTTATTTAGTGTAAATCAGTTCTTGAATTCAAACTATGAAGAAAGTCAACAAAAGTCAACCTGAAGCCAATAAGCTGTTCAAAAGGGTATAAGCTAATTTGGAAGGCTTTTTGTGGGATATCTAGCTTGTTGTTAACAAGCTAGGTGAGTTCTGGTCCTTGGTTCTTTGTTTCACAGTCATCTCAGTTGTAAGCCAATTTCTCATATTTTGGCATTCTACTGTACTAGTGCTTATTCCCAGCTTATTGTTATTATTTCTTGCTTATTACTAGTTTGTGATAGTATTTCATTAATATAATCAGTATTTAATAGCTTTTGTCTTCATTTTACTTAAAAACACTTAAAAGTCCAAAAAATAGCTAATTAGTATTTATCTTATTAGATTGCTTATTTCTGTGTTACAAGTTGCTTATTAGTACTTAATTAAGTTAGTCAATCAGTAAAATCAAGGTTTTTAGTTCAAAAAGTGTGTTTCACTTTGAAAAATCACCACAGACCATTGTTAAGGGTTGTTTGGTTTATGCAGTCAACTTGGTCAAACAAGCTTTTACTGTTCATTGACCATTTTCTCAACTTTGATCTTGCTTAAATAAGTCATATTAAGCTGTTCCTAAGTTATTTTAAGTCCATTTGGTTGATTTCATAGTTTTGACCCATCTATGTACTTTTTAGAAGTTCAAAAGCTCAAATAAGCCATATTAAGCTATGAGCTTATTCTGACCTCAACTTTGACATTTTCTGAGTGCTTTTGGTCCATATAGTGATATCACCAAAGTTGGTTTGGACTTGTGCACATCTGTGCAAGTCTGCACAAAACAAACTCAGTATACACTGAGTGGAACTAAGCAGACATAGCCCTTATTCTCAGCTTGTTTGTGGCTTATCCAAATAAGCTGAGGGTTTGATTTTTGGTTTACAAGTAGCTCACCTAGTAGGCTTTTAGTTTCTGTGCTTGGATTCCATTTCCTAGCTTATCAGATAGCTTAAAAATAGGCCTGCACTTTTACCCATTTCACTGATTCTGCTGATTCAGTTATTGCATTCCTAAACTCACCTGAACTAGTGCTTAATTGGAATCCAATTAGGTTGTTTGTGATAGGGCTTTTTGGTTTTTAAGATACCCAATAGTACTAGCTAGCTTTTGCCCCCATTAGTTTGCATCTCAATAGCTTATTGGAGTGCTTAATCTGCTTTGCTAATTGGCCATTTTCCTGTTATTCCTGCTGAAAGCTTTGCAACTGCTCATCTGCTTTTCAGCTTATTTCATTGTGCTTATTTGTATTTTTAAGTTGTTTTAAGCTTATTTAAGTTGTTTGTACTTGTCCTGAGCCTTTGGTATATTTTTGTGCTTATTAGCTTATTTTAAGCTTATTTGCCCAACTGCTTATCTGTCCAACTGCTTATCAGGGTTTATTAAACTTTTGATTTTAATTTTCCTAGCTTTCAAATATTAATTTAGACTTATCCTGAATTTTTCAGATTTTTCCTAAGTGATTTGATATTTTTAATCTTTTTAATTAGTTTGTAATAGTAATTAAATCATAATAAATAGAATAATAATCAGAAAAATATAATTTTAATTTAATAATTTTCTTTTATTAAATAGAATCCAGGAAAAATATAATCATATTTTTATACTTTAAGAAAAACAAAATAGAAAATAAGTGATAGCTTCTATTTAATAGAATTTATCTTTTTAAATTTTTAATTAAGCAATTTTCATTTTTATAATTTTCTTAGCTTCTTTTCATCTTATAATATTTATAGAAAAAGTTTTATATTTTTCTTTGTTTATTTAGTATTTATTATAATTTAAATTAGTTTTAAATAATTATTAAATAATAAATAATTAATAATAATTAGATAAAAAGTATAAAAAATATAATTTCAGTTTTAAAATAAGTTTTAAGTAATTTTACATTTTTAAGTTTTAATTTTATAGATTTCACTTTTTAGTCCCATTTTAGATTTCCCGTTACGCGTTTTTAGTTTATTAATTCGCGTTTAATTTTCTTGTGTATATTTGTTTTTAATTTCTTATTTAGAATTAATAAAAAAGCAAAAATCCATACCCTAATCATCTGTCACTCTAATCCAAAGCTTTCCACAGTTTGCCCATTCATACCTCGTTGGGAAACGATCCGGGTAATCACTTACTTGGTTTCACACTACACACGAACGTGAGTTTTTGCAAGTATCCTTTTTCACAAAGGGGTAATTTGTATTTATTCACGTGTATCCGCTGTCTGCATTTATTTATAAGTGTATTCAACACGGATCAAATTTTGGCGCCGCTGCCGGGGAGGTTGTGTTGCGTCTATTGTGTTGAGTTTAAGCGATTAGTGATTTGAGATCCTTCTTCCAGAAGTTCCTATTTCCCATAAACAATATAAAATACAAAAATATTTTTCTTTTCTTTTCTATATATATTATCATATAAAAAATAAAAACCCAAAAACATTTTCCGTTTTCTTTGTTTAATAATAACAACAATAAAATTTACCATCGAGAACCAAGACAGAGTACTACCTAACTGGGGGTACGACCATAATAAGTTCCCAAACATCAGATATAAAACTTGCCTCTGTATCACTTGCGAATATCGGCTCACCTTTAATTGATAAACAAACTATAACGGAGGTTTAAGGATAGTTTGACATTAAATTGTCGTACTGAAAGAAGCGGGTTTTTAAGGAGCATTAATTGCCCACCTTTGCTTCTCCACCACTCTGTGCGTTTATCTTTTAGAGAGCTACCGTACGCTTGTTGATTGTTGGTTTAAGTTCACTTGTGTTTTTTCTCGATCTTGATTTTAATTGAAAAATTTTGCTAAAAGTGCATGCGCACTCGTTCTTCTAGGTCATCAAGCCCTTTCCGTGAGCTTGGAAACATACCTCGAAGACGTCGGAGACGTTCTGCTCCATCAGTCGTACCCGAGATACGTACTGATCCCATAACCACTGTCATCATGGCAGAAGACCGTCCTATGAATGAGCTTCTCCAAGCTCCCACCGAGGGTTATGGAGATGCCATTATTGTCCCAGCCATCGTGGCTGAGAATTTTGAGCTTAAAACCGGGTTGATAAACCTTTTAACATCGCGTCAATTCTATGATTTTGAAAGGGACGATCCTCAAGATCACATTCGATGGTTCAATAAAATCACATCCACCATCAAATGTAAAAATGTCCCTGAGGAATCGATCAAACTTCTTCTTTTCCCGTTCTCCATCGATGGGGCAGCCCGGATTTGGCTTGACAAACAACCCCCTCAATCAATTAGAACATGGGAAGATTTGGTTCAAAAGTTCGTAAATGAATTCTTTCCTCCTTCTAAAACCACGCATCTTAAAAATGAAATCATGAAATTCTCTCAAAGGTTTGATGAACCATTTGGAGAGGCATGGGATCGTTTCAAAGAATTGCTCCGCAAATGTCCTCATCACGGTTTCACCGACTTGATGCAAATGGACACTTTCTACAGTGGGTTAAACCCATCTGACCAAGATTCTCTCAATTCCTCAGCTGGAGGTAATTTTCTGAGCAAATCCACTAAGGAAGCCATTGCACTCATTGAAAATAAGTCTAAGGTCCGCACTGCACGAAACAAGCCATATAATTCCCAGGCTAGTGCTGGTCCTTCCACTTCATCTCCTGTGAGTTCTTCTAATACTGATACTCAGCTTGCTGAACTCACGAAGGCTATTCAAGCTTTGGTTTTCTCCACACAAAAGAAAGAGTCCGCTCCGCAAACTTCTCATACTGCTGAAGTCAAAAAATAGAAGTTTGTGTTACTTGTGGTGGTCCTCACGCTTACTATAATTGTACTGCCACCGATGGCACTACATTTGATGTTAATGCTATAGCCGGAACTTCCAATCAAGGAGGTAATCAATACCGTCCTCAAGTGGACCCAAACCACCGTGCTAGCAACCAATTTGGACCACCCGGATTTCCTCCTCCCAACAATCCAAATAGGATTAATCCTAATCAACAAAGAGGGCAAAATGTGCAAAATCAATTTCATGCCCCAAGCAATCAATACCCACCCCAGAGGGGTAATCAAGGGTATTCAGCTCCTAATTACCAGGGACCTCTCCCAAATGAACTTGATAACTACATCAAGTTTAATGAGACCAAAATAAAGGCAATACAAAATCAGATCTCTGGTTTGAAGAATGAATTTCAATCTTCAATATACAAGCAAGGAACTGAGCTAAAGAATGAGCTTTCAAACAAAATTGATCACTCTCACAGCGAGGTTAAGAATATCCTTGCCAGTCTTATGAACCATATCAATCCACCTTCTACCTCGGGAGGTCTCCCTGGTAATACCATTCCAAACCCAAAGGGTGAACTCAAAGCTGTCACCACACGCAGTGGTAAAGCTTATGATGGACCCACTATTCCTACTACCTCTTCTTCTCCTCTCCCCAAGGTAGTGGAAAGTGAACCTGAGGTGACCAAGGACAAGGAACTTCCTACTAATAACGGAGGTACCGACAACGTCTAACCTCAAGTTGTCCCGAAACCAAAACCCAAACCTGGAGTTGTTTTTGAATCGCATGAAATCCCTGTTGAAAACCCTAAATCCAAACCTTCTATTCCTTACCCATCACGTTTACATGAACAAAAGCTCCGCGAAAAGGCTAGTCAACAAATGGATAAATTCTTTCAAATCTTTAAAGAATTACACTTTGACATAAGCTTTGCGGATGCTATCATTCTGATGCCCAAATTTGCATCCACAATCAAACATTTGTTAAGCAACAAGGAAAAGCTGTTTGAAATGGCGAAAACTCCCTTAAATGAGAACTGCTCAGCAGTTATCTTGAAAAAGCTTCCCGAGAAGCTTGGAGATCCTGGAAAGTTTCTAATACCTTGTGTATTTCCGGGAATGGTTGAATGCTATGCCTTGGCCGATCTTGGTGCAAGCATCAACCTGATGCCTCATTCAGTATGGAAGAAACTTTCTCTTCCGGCTCTTACTCCTACATGCATGACTCTTGAGCTTGCAGATCGAACCATATCTCATCCATGCGGCATTGCCGAAGATGTGTTTGTGAAAGTAGGGAAGTTCCATTTTCCAGCTGACTTTGTGGTTGTTGAATTCGATGCAGACCAAAAGGTTCCTCTCATTCTTGGAAGAGGATTCCTAAGAACGGGCCATGCTCTCATTGATGTATTTGAGCATGAAATCACATTACATGTGGGTAATGAAGCTGTTACCTTTAACCTCGATCAAACTTCGAGGTACTCCTCAAATTATGATTCTGAATCGGTTAACCGAATCGATGTCATTGATGTTGCTTCAGAGGAGTACTATCATGAGTTTCTTGGTTATTCTCATAATTCTGTGAGTAGGGATACCACCACATCTTCTCTACCTGTCATTTCCGACTCTTCCCCTTCTCTCACTCCGTTTGAGGGAAGTAATTTCAATTTGGAAGAGATCGAGGATTTTCTCAAGTGTGATTCATTTCTGGAAGGAATTGATGACGCTGAGATTGACCTGGAGGGAGATATTCTTCTTCTGGAGAAATTGTTGAATCAGGACAATTCTCTTCACCTCCCTCCCGTTGAACTTCATAATGAGGAAATCAAATCACTTGAGAAAAACGATGAATTTCCTAAGGTCGAACTCAAGGACTTACCACCTCATCTTGAGTACGCATATTTGGAGGGTGATGATAAATTACCCATCATTATTGCTAAAGACTTGAGTGATGAGGAAAAGACTGCTCTCATAAAGGTCTTGAAGTCACACAAGCAAGCCATTGCTTGGAAACTCATCGACATAAAGGGTATCGACCCTGAATTTTGTACTCACAAGATTTTAATGGAGGATGACTTTAAACCAGCAGTCCAACACCAGCGAAGGGTGAATCCGAAAATCCACGATGTTATCAAACAAGAGGTTCTCAAACTTCTTGATGCAGGATTGATTTATCCCATCTCTGATAGTCCTTGGGTTAGTCCCATTCACTGTTTTCCAAAAAAGGGTGGCATAACTGTTGTCACAAATGATGAAAATGAGTTGATCCCAACTCGATTGGTTACGGGGTGGCGTATTTGCATTGACTATCGTAAGTTAAATGATGCCACCCGAAAAGACCATTTTCCTCTACCCTTTATGGACCAGATGCTTGAGAGATTAGCATGGAACGAGTACTATTGTTTCCTTGATGGTTTCTCGGGTTACTTTCAAATCCCCATTGATCTACAAGATCAAGAAAAGACCACCTTTACATGCCCTTATGGAACCTTTGCTTATAAACTTATGCCTTTCGGCTTATGTAATGCTCCAGGCACGTTCCAGAGGTGCATGATGTCCATATTCTCCGACATGATCGGGAAAACAATGGAGGTCTTCATGGATGACTTCTCGGTCATTGGGGATTCATTCAAAACATGTCTCTCCCATTTAGAAAACATGTTGAAACGGTGTGAAGACACCAATCTTTGTCTAAATTTGGAGAAGAGTCACTTTATGGTCAAAGAGGGCATTGTCCTCGGCCATAAGATATCAAAGAATGGGATTGAGGTTGACAGATCTAAAGTTGATGTCATTGGTAAATTACCTCATCCCACTACCGTCAAAGGTATTAGGAGTTTTTTGGGTCATGCCGGTTTCTATCGTAGATTCATACAAGATTTTTCTAAAATCGCCCGGCCTATGACTCATCTTCTTGAAAAGGATGCTCCTTTTATCTTCTCACCCAAGTGCATCGAAGCTTTTGAAACATTAAAGAAAAAGCTTACTGAAGCACCCATTCTGGTTGCCCCCGACTGGGATTTTCCCTTTGAGCTCATGTGCGATGCAAGTGATTTTGCTATCGGTGCAGTCCTGGGGCAACGAAAAGCCAAACACTTTTAGCCTATCCACTACGCAAGTAAAACCATGACTGAAGCTCAAACTCATTACACCACTACAGAAAAAGAATTATTAGCTGTGGTGTATGCCTTTGAGAAGTTTCGGCCATATTTGATCTTGACGAAATGTGTAGTGTATACGGATCACTCGGCTCTCAAATATCTCTTTGCAAAACAAGATGCAAAGCCGAGATTGCTCCGTTGGGTTCTCCTCCTACAAGAATTTGATATCACCATACGTGATAAAAAAGGAGCTGAGAACCTAGCTGCTGATCATCTATCCCGATTAGAGAACCCGCACCAAGATGTTTTCGAGAAAAAGGAAATAAATGAAACATTTCCTCTCAAGACACTCAATGCGGTTGCTTTTCGTGGAGATTCTACTACCCCGTGGTTTGCAGACTTTGCAAATTACCATGCGGGTAACTTCATAGTGAAAGGGATGTCGACCCAACAGAAGAATAAATTCTTCAAGGATGTTAAACATTACTTCTGGGACGACCCCTACTTATTCAAAATCTGTGCGGATCAAGTCATCCGACGGTGTGTTTACGGACAGGAAGCTATTGACATTCTCAAAGCTTGCCATGCTGGACCCACTGGGGGCCATCATAGTCCAAACTACACCGCCAAAAAGGTGTTTGATTCCGGGTTTTATTGGCCCACAATCTATAAGGATGCCCAAGATCTCATCAAAACTTGTGAAGCTTGTCAGCGTCACGGAAATATTTCACAACGAAATGAAATGCCACAAAATGCTATTCAAGTTTGTGAAATCTTTGATGTCCGAGGAAATAAATACATTCTCGTGGCTGTTGACTATTTGTCAAAATGGGTTGAAGCAAAAGCTTTACCCACCAATGATGCCCGAGTTGTTGTAAAATTCCTGAAAGCTCTTTTTGCCCGTTTTGGAACTCCACGTGCTATAATCAGTGATCGTGGTACGCATTTTTGCAATGACAAATTTGATAAAGTCATGCAAAAGTATGGTGTAACTCACCGTCTTTCTACTGCGTATCACCCACAAACAAGTGGACAAGTAGAAGTTTCAAATCGGGGTATTAAAAGAATTCTGGAAAGGACTGTAGGAGAAAATCGTGCATCCTGGTCGGATAAATTGGATGATGCATTATGGGCCTTTCTTACAGCTTACAAAACACCCATCGGGTGTACGCCTTACAAGCTTGTGTACGGAAAGGCATGTCATCTTCCGATCGAATTAGAGCACAAAGCCTATTGGGCCTTGAAACATGCTAACTTTGACCTCCAAACTGCGGGTGATCACCGTAAAGTTCAAATGAATGAATTAAATGAACTGCGTGATCAGGCCTACGAGAACTCTTTGATCTACAAAGAAAAGACAAAGAAGATTCATGACTCTAAAATCAAGAACCGCGTTTTTAACGTTGGTGATCGAGTCCTTCTTTTCAATTCAAGATTAAAGATCTTCTCAGGCAAACTCAAATCCCGTTGGTCTGGTCCATTCACTATCACAAAGGTTTATCCATATGGTACCGTTGAGTTATCTCAAAATGACGGTCCAAATTTTAAAGTGAATGGTCATCGTTTGAAACACTACTTTGGAGAGGATATACCACCTATGGTTGTCCCGGATCTCCAAACTTTCCCCATGAACCAATGAATGCGGGGATCGAGTCAAGCTAGTGACTCGGTGATCAAAAACTCAAGCACACCACATGGGTTTTCACCCGTGTCTCTGTTTTCTTTCTCTGTTCTACCACCTAAGTGTGGGGGAGATGCCCCACATGTTGTATATATGTATTAAAAAAAATGTATATGTATAAAAATAATGGCTATTAGTATTACCTTTTCACGTTCTAAGTGTTGGTTTAACAACCGGTACTTTGAATATTGAGGGCAATATTCAGTTCTAAGTGTGGGGGGGAATTCTAGCGAATTTTATCAAATGTACCATCTAGTACCCCCATTTTGGCCAAAATTTTAAAATTTTTTCTCACTTAGAACGCAATAAATGGTTATCAGTCCGCCATGTCTAACCCACATAAGGATTGGCTAATCCAGGAGCAAACGGCTCTTGGTAAAGATATATCAAATCTGTTTATGGCTTGCAATTTGCCCAAAATTGTATGGTTTTCGACTCACCATATCTTTATAAGTGTAGAGTTGGCTAGCCCGCAAGGTTATGGCTTGTGGTAAAGGCAATGGAAAACCATGATTGGTAATCAGCTCACCAAAGATAATAGTTGTAATTTATCTAAGAGTTGGCTAGTCCAGAAGCAAACGGCTTCTGGTAAAGACAAATCAAACCCGTTGACAGCTGATGATTTGCTCAAAATCATTTGGTTATCATTGTACCAAAGTATCACATACTAAAACATTGGCTACTCCAGAAGTAATGGCTTTTGGTAAAGAGAAAAATCCATTAAAACTTCATAAAAGATTGCTAGGGACTAGCAATAGTTTAGTGTGGGGGATTGATGAGTGTCTAAATACTCATCATTTTTGTCGTATCTGAACTGCCAAAACATCCAAAAACACTTAGAAATGCATCAAAATACTAAAAATATCCCAGGGATTGTGTTTTATATGTTTCAAATGCAAAATGTTTGAAAACAGTTGAAAAACGAACAAAGTTTGCAAAATTGGCAGTTTCAGTCCCTCAACTTTCAAAACTTGTCAAATTTAGTCCCTAGGCATTTGTTTTGTAAGAAAAGTCACCAAAGGTCCTTTTGAAATCATAAGTTGTCATATTTAGTCCTTTGGTGAAAAGTTTCAATAATTTACAAGTTTGGTCCCTGCACTTTCAGAATTTGCAAAAATGGTCCCTCGGAAAATTTTAATGTTGGAAATCTCATGTATGGTCCCTGGATTATTGGAACATGGCAGGAATCACCCTTGGTTTATTTTGGAAGATGTACAACTTTGGTCCTTCAATTTCAGAATATTACAAAATTGGTCCTTGTGCTTAAAAATCTACAAACCAAACCGGACCATGTTTTATTTACTAAACCCCAACCCATTTTACATTAAAACCCAACCCAACCCACAGAACATAAACCCCAGCCCAACTACATTACCCAAGCCCAATCCACCCTTTATTAATAAAACCCAAAACCCAGTTTGACTTTAGTCAAACTCTTCCCTTTCCCCCTAAACCCGCCAATACCAGACACCAATACCACCATCACCCATAGTATTCTCTGTAACCTCCCATCACCACCTTCCTTCCTCCATACTTCACCTAACACTCCCAAAAAGCATTTATTGCTTCTTCCCCACTCAGTACAGAGCCATGTGCAATTTTTCCACTCACTCAATTTTGGCGCCAAAACCTGTTTTAAAGGCTCAGATCAAATGAAGACCATCCAAGGGCTGGAAATGATTCAGAGATAAAGAGAAGATACATCCCACCTTAATTTAGTATATATAGGACCTTGTAATAGATAGAAAAGAGTAGTTAATTTTTATTGTAATCGTTTTTTACTTTAAGTCTTTATCTTTTGTAATTTCAAGTTCCAGTTATCAATATAAGTTAATTGAAGTCTCATTGTTCTTATTTAATCAGTATTGAATTTAGTTTCAGTTATAATGCAATTTCAAGTTATATGATAATTCGTATAAGCTCTAAGTCACTTTAAATCACTATCAGAAGCTTCAAACAACCTTGCAATAAGCTTATAAAAGCTTAACATAGCTTTCTGTAAGCTTATTTAGTGTAAATCAGTTCTTGAATTCAAACTATGAAGAAAGTCAACAAAAGTCAACCTGAAGCCAATAAGCTGTTCAAAAGGGTATAAGCTAATTTGGAAGGCTTTTTGTGGGATATCTAGCTTGTTGTTAACAAGCTAGGTGAGTTCTGGTCCTTGGTTCTTTGTTTCACAGTCATCTCAGTTGTAAGCCAATTTCTCATATTTTGGCATTCTACTGTACTAGTGCTTATTCCCATCTTATTGTTATTATTTCTTGCTTATTACTAGTTTGTGATAGTATTTCATTAATATAATCAGTATTTAATAGCTTTTGTTTTCATTTTACTTATAATCACTTAAAAGTCCAAAAAATAGCTAATTAGTATTTATCTTATTAGATTGCTTATTTCTGTGTTACAAGTTGCTTATTAGTACTTAATTAAGTTAGTCAATCAGTAAAATCAAGGTTTTTAGTTCAAAAAGTGTGTTTCACTTTGAAAAATCACCACAGACCATTGTTAAGGGTTGTTTGGTTTATGCAGTCAACTTGGTCAAACAAGCTTGTACTGTTCATTGACCATTTTCTCAACTTTGATCTTGCTTAAATAAGTCATATTAAGCTGTTCCTAAGTTATTTTAAGTCCATTTGGTTGATTTCATAGTTTTGACCCATCTGTGTAATTTTTAGAAGTTCAAAAGCTCAAATAAGCCATATTAAGCTATGAGCTTATTCTGACCTCAACTTTGACATTTTCTGAGTGCTTTTGGTCCATATAGTGATATCACCTAAGTTGGTTTGGACTTGTGCACATCTGTGCAAGTCTGCACAAAACAAACTCAGTATACACTGAGTGGAACTAAGCAGACATAGCCCTTATTCTCAGCTTGTTTGTGGCTTATCCAAATAAGCTGGGGGTTTGATTTTTGGTTTACAAGTAGCTCACCTAGTAGGCTTTTAGTTTCTGTGCTTGGATTCCATTTCCTAGCTTATCAGATAGCTTAAAAATAGGCCTGCACTTTTACCCATTTCACTGATTCTGCTGATTCAGTTATTGCATTCCTAAACTCACCTGAACTAGTGCTTAATTGGAATCCAATTAGGTTGTTTGTGATAGGGCTTTTTGGTTTTTAAGATACCTAATAGTACTAGCTAGCTTTTGCCCCCATTAGTTTGCATCTCAATAGCTTATTGGAGTGCTTAATCTGCTTTGCTAATTGGCCATTTTCCTGTTATTCCTGCTTAAAGCTTTGCAACTGCTCATCTGCTTTTCAGCTTATTTCATTGTGCTTATTTGTATTTTTAAGTTGTTTTAAGCTTATTTAAGTTGTTTGTACTTGTCCTGAGCCTTTGGTAAATTTTTGTGCTTATTAGCTTATTTTAAGCTTATTTGCCCAACTGCTTATCTGTCCAACTGCTTATCAGGGTTTATTAAACTTTTGATTTTAATTTTCCTAGCTTTCAAATATTAATTTAGACTTATCCTGAATTTTTCAGATTTTTCCTAAGTGATTTGATATTTTTAATCTTTTTAATTAGTTTGTAATAGTAATTAAATCATAATAAATAGAATAATAATCAGAAAAGTATAATTTTAATTTTCATAATTTTCTTTTATTAAATAGAATCCAGGAAAAATATAATCATATTTTTATACTTTAAGAAAAAGAAAATAGAAAATAAGTGATAGCTTATATTTAATAGAATTTATCTTTTAAATTTTTAATTAAGCAATTTTCATTTTTATAATTTTCTTAGCTTATTTTCATCTTATAATATTTATAGAAAAAGTTTTAGATTTTTCTTTGTTTATTTAGTATTTATTATAATTTAAATTAGTTTTAAATAATTATTAAATAATAAATAATTAATAATAATTAGATAAAAAGTATAAAAAATATAATTTCAGTTTTAAAATAAGTTTTAAGTAATTTTACATTTTTAAGTTTTAATTTTATAGATTTCACTTTTCAGTCCCATTTTAGATTTCCCGTTACGCGTTTTTAGTTTATTAATTCGCGTTTAATTTTCTTGTGTATATTTGTTTTTAATTTGTTATTTAGAATTAATAAAAAAGCAAAAATCCATACCCTAATCATCTGTCACTCTAATCCAAAGCTTTCCACAGTTTGCCCATTCATACCTCGTTGGGAAACGATCCGGGTAATCACTTGGTTTCACACTACACACGAACGTGAGTTTTTGCAAGTATCCTTTTTCACAAAGGGGTAATTTGTATTTATTCACGTGTATCCGCTGTCTGCATTTATTTATAAGTGTATTCAGCACGGATCCCCTAGCCAAGCACCTCCAAAACTAAATAATATAGTATCCAGTTCAATTACCTGAGAAAAACATGCTAAAAGGGTCAGAATAAAGCTGGTGAGTTCATAGTGTAGAAAATTAGAAGGGAGGTTGAATAGTTTTTACCAATTTAAATTTAGTTTATCAAAACTTTTAGATTGATAGTATGTGAAACCTTTGGATGTTGAGATATAGATAATGCAAGATACTAGTAATGAAATAAATACGTGAAAGTAAAGAGATAAATGATAGAAGTATGACACAATTGTTTATAGTGGTTCGGCTACAAGGACACCTTCCTTGCCCTACTCCACTCCTCGAGTCACCTACTCGAGAGTTCGTAAACACTATCTCAACAATCTCCTTCAACCGGTGGAGAAACCTTCACAACGTCGCTTACACTTTTTCCGATACAAAGGTAAATACCGAGTCCTTAGCACGGCAGACCAAACCAACACAACAATACAACTAACACAACAACTTTGAGAATACCAAAAGAAGTATCAACAACAAGAAATAACTCAGTGGTCTTGAGGTGATGAGAAGTCCGAGCAACTTGAGAAGAAGGATGCCTCGTATTCAAGAAAGCGTGATCTCGTCTTGTAATAAGAACCTAGAGAACACAAGAGAAAGAGAGCTACAAGAATGATCTTTTAGATTTGAGGTTAGAGAGCTTAGAATGTAGAGAGAAGAAATATCAAAGAAGGGTGAGAAACAAGAGATAAATGGCTCACTATTTATAGGCAAACAGACCACTGTTCACCCGGATTCGGCGGATCCCTTCCTAAAGGGATCCGGCCAGTGTAAAGAAAGGGATCCGGCTATCTGGTAGTACCAGTTTGGATTTTGGGTTACAATTCCGGGTTTTGGGTTATGGGTCAAGGTCCATGGGTCAAGTGATGTTATGAATGATGTCAAAGACATCTTGGGTCATGCGTCATGGACTTTGGGTCACGGGTCATGAGTTTTACCCATTATTTAAGTCATGCATGATGTCATGCAATGGGTCATGGATTATGGATTATCCAACTCATTTCATGCATTTTATTTATTACAAGAAGTATACTTTAGTTATAGCATGTAAATGGTAAATTGTAAATGTAAGAACAAGTAATGTTTAGATTTATACTTTTACATAATGTTATGTTTGTTATCGATAAAACTTAAAGAGATCGATAAATATTAATAAACGTTTTTACAGTTTGTTTGTATTAACAATCTCCCCCTTTTTGTTGATGACAAAACATAATATTATGATGTCTTTGGAAGAGACTTTTTCTATGGCGATGTTTCCTTTCTGGACATTATCTCTAAGAAAATGATGGTGTATTTCAATGTGTTTGGTGCGGGAATGCAAAACAGGATTCTTGCTAAGGTCGATGACGCCTTTGTTGTCACAGAGGATGGCAATGTCGCTTAGATGAACATTGTAGTCGACAAGAGCTTGTTTCATCCATAGTGCTTGTTGGCATGCTTTCCCTACTGACAGATATTCTGCTTCGGTAGTAGAAATAGCAAGCGCGGTTTGTTTCTTTGAGAACCATGATGTTAAACAACATCCCATGAATGTACAAACACCACTTGTGCTTTTACGATCAACATAATCACCTGCATGGTCAGAATCTGCATATACAATAGTTTCGACCCCCGTACCTTTTGGATACCATAACCCCAATTGAGTTGTACCCTTTATGTACCTAAAAATTCTTATGACCGCTTCGAGATGTGAAGATTTAGGATCTTCTTGAAAGCGAGCACACATACATACACTAAACATAATATCCGGCCGACTAGCCGTAAGATATAGTAGACTACCTATTATACCACGGTACTTGGTATCATCAACGGATTCACCGTCCTCGTATTTGGTTTTCCATCTTCTAATCCAAATTTCTTTAACATTTCTTAAATATATTTAGATTGATTAAAGAAGATGTCATATTCTAATTGTTTTATTTGTAGACCAAGAAAGAAATTTAATTCTCCCATCATACTCATTTCAAACTCGTCGTGCATGATTTTAGAAAAATTGTCACACATTTCTTGATAAGTAGATCCGAATATAATATCGTCTACGTAAATTTGAACAATGATAATATGTGATTGGTTTTTCTTTGTAAACAATGTATTATCTACTAGACCCATTGTATATTTATTATTTATAAGAAATGTTTTAAGTCTATCATACCAAGCTTTAGGGGTTTGTTTAAGACCGTAGAGAGCTTTCTTGAGTTTATATACATATTCTGGTTTTTCAAAGTCCACGAAACCGGGAGGTTGAGCTACATACACTTCTTCATTTATGAACCCGTTTAGAAAAGCACTTTTCACATCCATTTGATAAAGCTTGATATTTTTAGCACAAGCATAAGCTAGAAGGATTCTTATAGATTCTAATCTAGCTACGGGAGCATAGGTCTCATCAAAATCTATTCCTTCTTATTGATTATAACCTTGTGCAACAAGTCTAGCTTTGTTGCGGGATACTATCCCATTTTCATCTAGTTTATTTTTGAAAACCCACTTTTTACCAATTATGGTTTGATTTTTAGGTGGTGGAACTAGTTTCCAAACATCGTTTGAGACAAATTGATTTAATTCTTCCTGCATAGCTATTACCCAACATTCGTCTTTAATAGCTTCTTTTACGTTTTTGGGCTCTATTGAGGAAATAAAACAAAATAAATTACTTTGATTTTGAGCTTGAGACCGTAATGTTCTTTCTTTTAATTTTCCTATAACTATTTCTAGCGGGTGATCTTTAGACTCTTTGACGTTAACTATTTCTTTATCTAATAGTTCATCTTCTTTGTCTTTTATCTCACTACTTTGTTTTTCATGAATTTGACTTTCTATTATGTCATCATCTACGAGAGGTTGAGATTTAGGAGGAGGACTTTCGTCAAACTTGACATTTAAAGATTCTTCTACTTTCATAGTTTCTTTATTTAGAACTACATAGGCTTTACTATTAGGTGAATATCCTAAGAAAATACCTTCGGTGGATTTTGGATCAAATTTGGTAAGATAATCCTTTGTGTTTAAAATGAAGCATATGTTGATGTGTCGACGGTGTTGCACCAAAATTTTTGAGGTATTGATTGTTCATTAAGCATGGTTCGACTCATTTCTTGTAAGGTTCTATTCTTACGTTCAACTACCCCGTTTGATTGCGGAGTACGTGGAGCCGAGAAATTGTGAGTAATACCATTAGTATCACAAAAGGCTCCGAATTGTACTTCGTTGTCAAACTCCCAACCATGGTCCGTACGAATAGATATTATTGGACAACCTAGTTGTTTTTGAATTTTCTTACTTAGGATTTCAAAGTGATCAAAGGCTTCGGTTTTATTTTTCAAAAATCTAGTCCATGTATACCTAGAGTAGTCATCGACTATTACTAAAGTATAGAAGTTACCTGCGTAACTTTGAATAGCCGATGGACCAAATAGATCCATGTGTAAGAGTTCTAGACACTTAGTTGTAGAAACCATATTTTTAGCTTTATGACTAGCATGGACTTGTTTTCCTACTTCACAAGCATCACAAAAATGATGTTCATACTTAAGTTTTGGTAAGTTTCTAACAAGTTCTCTAGATGATAGCGATTGAATAAGTCGCATATTGTCGTGACCCAATCTTCGATCCCAAAGGGTCGAAGAATCATCTGTTGAAGTTAGACAAAGTTTATCTTTAGAGTTTCTGATTTTCATTACAAAATGGTTATTCCGTCTTTTAATATTTTGCTACCGGACTCACTAAATAGGACATCATACTTTTTATCAACTATTTGACTAATACTTAATAAGTTAAAACCTAGGTTATCTACGTGACACACATTATTGATGGTTAAAGAGTTATGTGAGATCGTACCTTTGCCGATGATCTTACTTTTCCCATTACCAAAAACTACGTTACCTCCATCGCAAGCCTTGTAAGATGAAAATAGGCTTTTATTACCCGTCATGTGCCTTGTGCATCCGCTGTCTTTGATCCATTCGTTTGGTTATAGATAAACCTTTAGACAGACCTATAAGCACAAAGAAACTCAAGCGTTTGGTCCCCAATATCTCGTGGGTCCATTAGTGTTAAACAAAGCATTCACTTGGTTCACAAAAGGAAGATAGTTCCAAGGTCCAAAATCTGGTGCTTGGAAACCATTGTGAAAACCATTGTTCCATTCTATTGGATTAATGTTACTTTTAGGATAAGGTGCGTTTGGTCTCCTAAATGGTGTTGTTGGTCGAACATTTGGTTTTCTCAAAATTCCTTTATTGTGATGTGGTATATTAACATTTCTATCAGGAACATTAGGCGTTTTCTTTTTAGTTATAACTACAAACTCTTTTCTAGATGATTTGGACAAGTCAATTTTAGATTTTTCTGTACCAGATGCCCGGATCCTTTGATTAACCCTAGCCGGATCCCTTTTGGAGGGATCCACCGGATCCGTCACCTCAGAAACAGATGGATCAGCAGATTTAATAAATTTTGTTGAATTTTCTTCGTTAGTCGAAGGCATACAATCTGTAAATCCTACACCATTTTTATTGTTTTTGACTTGTTGTGTATCTATTATATCTTCTAAGCATTGTGTAGTAAGTCTAGCAATTTTAGAGTCTTGGTGATCAATTATTGTTTGAAGGCTTACACAAAGTTTACATTCTACACTTGCTTCTTTCCCTTTTTCAAGTCTTTTTAATTTTTCTTTAAGCCCTAAAACTTCTTTTTCTAAGAGTTCGATTTTACTTTTAAGAAGTTTGTTTTCGTTAATGACTTTAAGACTAATTTTGCAAAGTTTATTATATTCTAATCTTAGAGATTCATCATCTAAAGACGAGCTACTATAATAGAGAGAATCGGAATGTACCTCATTAGATTCTTTGGCCATGAGACAAATCTCTTCTTTCTTCTCTTCACTAGGATACCAAGAACCGCTAACGAACGCCTTTTGCTTAACATTAAATTGTTTGGGACAATCACTTATAAAGTGATTTGGATCACCGCATCTAAAACACTTTCGTTCATCTTTAATTTTCTTTTCTTCCTTGAATTTTTGGAAGCCTTTCTTGTCATCGTAAGGTTGTTTTACGAATCTTCCTCTTCTTCTAAAGAACTTCTTGAAGTCCCTTACGGCCATGGCATATTCTTCATCATCGCTATCCGAGGATGAAGTGTCTCCATCACTAGACTCTTTTTTAGCTTTTAGAGCTAGTGACTTGTACTTCTCCTTCTTTTCCTTAGAGGACTCAGAGTCTTTAGCTAATACTACCTCATACACTTTGAGGTTCCTGATTAACTCGTCGAGAGAAAGGATTGTTAAGTCCTTTGATTCTTCAATTGCCATTACCTTCGGTCTCCATTTGGCCGGAAGTGCCCTTAAGAATTTCCTAACATGATTACGCTTGGAAAAAGATTCGTCAAGTGCTATTAGTGAAATAATAATAGTATTAAACCTACTAAATGCATTATCAATACTTTCATTATCTGATATTGAGTATTCCTCATATTGTTGAACAAATAAATCAATTTTATTATTTTGCACTTGTTTGTTTCCTTGACGAGTAATTACTAAACAATCCCAAATGTCTTTAGCGGTTTTATGCATAAAAATTCTTTCATATTCCTTTTTGGGTAAGGCATTGTATAAAACAATTTTTGCCTCATTAATTTTGAAAAGCATTTTCTTTTGATCATCTTTTAAAACCGAGGACCCAACCTCATTTTTTTCGGTAGAGATATTCTCAAATACCGGCACATAATCCCCATCAACAATAATATTCCAAAGATAAATATCTTTAGACTTCACATACGTTTCAAATGTATTTTTCCAATATATGAAACCATTAGCTTCAAAGAGTGGTGGTCTTTGCATAGATTGCTCTTCCTTGTAGTTTTCAAAATCCATTTGATCGAAAAAGTTTTAAAATACAATTTACTTAAAAACTTTTTATAAAACCTGCTCTTGATGCCAATTGTAGAAAACTAGAATGGGGGTTGAAGAGTTTTTACCGATTTAAATTTAGTTTATCAAAACTTTTAGATTGATGGTATGTGAAACCTTTGGATGTTGAGATATGGATAATGCAAGATACTAGTAATGAAATAAATACTTGAAAGTAAAGAGATAAAGGATAGAATTGTGACACAATTGTTTATAGTGGTTCAGCTACAAGGACACCTTCCTTGCCCTATTCCACTCCCCGAGTCACCTACTCGAGAGTTCGTAAACACTATGTCAACAAGCTCCTTCAACCGGTGGAGAAACCTTCACAACGTCGCTTACACTTTTTCCGATACAAAGCTAAATACCGAGTCCTTAGCACAGCGGGCCAAACCAACACAACAATACAACTAACACAAAAACATTGAGAATACAAGAAAAATTATCAACAACAAGAAACAACTCAGTAGTCTTGAGGTGATGAGAAGTCCGAGCAACTTGAGAAGAAGGATGGCTCATATGCAAGAAAGCGTGATTTCGTCTTGTAATAAGAACCTAGAGAACACAAGAGAAAGAGAGCTACAAGAATGATCTTTTAGATCTGACGTTAGAGAGCTTAGAATGTAGAGAGAAGATATATCAAAGAGTGGTGAGAAACAAGAGAGAAATGGCTCACTATTTATAGGCAAACTATCCACTGTTCACCCGGATCTGGCGGATCCCTTCCCAAAGGGATCCGACCAGTGTAAAGCAAGGGATCCGGCTATCTGGTAGTACCAGTTCGGATTTTGGGTTACAATTCCGGGTTTTGGGTTATGGGTCAAGGTCAATGGGTCAAGTGATGTCCTGAATGATGTCAAAGACATCTTGGGTCATGCGTTATGGACTTAGGGTCATGGGTCATGGGTTTTACCTATTATTTAAGTCATGCATGATGTCATGCAATGGGTTATATGGGTTATGGGTCAAGCTCCATGGGTTATGGGTTATGGGTTATGGATTATCCAACTCATTTCATGCATTTTATTTATTACAATAAGTATACTTTAATTATACCATGTAAATGGTAAATTGTAAATGTAAGAACAAGTAATGTTTAGATTTATACTTTTACATAATATTATGTTTGTTATCGACAAAACTTAAAGTGGTCGATAAATATTAATAAACGTTTTTACGGTTTATTTGTATTAACACATAGGTTTAAGTATAAAGCAATAAAGTGGACTGTAATCAAAGTTTGTGATGATTACATCGAGCATAATGTCACTAAAGTAAAGTATATTACACTAGCACTAAGTGATGCAATCGAAGCTTCGACAAGTATGCGCGCTAGAAGCACATTAAACAAAGTAAGCCCAAACAAGTGGTAATCCCGTACACTTGTGTCCCGACATGATATGCATCCGACCAGTTGGCGCTACCAACCCTGGATGGGGGAATGTCAACCCTGATAGATCTATCTATAGCACTCGCGCTTCTCAACAATGAATTAACGGTTCATTAGAATGGACAATAGTGGGATTCAAGTTCTTAGGCTAGTTCACGTAATAGTTTTATGTAAAGCATAAGAATAAGTTTAGTCCAAGTAAAAGTTTTGCATGTTTCTCACCCCAAATTTTTACAAATCAATTATTAAGAGTAAAAGTGGGTCTATGAAACTCACCTCAAGTATAGCAATGCAAGTAACACAACGGTATCAGGAAATAGTACAGCACAACGGTACGAACTCGGCACGACCTAATACATTAAGACTTGTCTCAAAATATGACACGTGAAAAGTAATCAAATGCGCAAGAGTTTTCAAAAGTTAAAGTATTTTAGTTTCTGAATAAGTCTCGTGTTATCGGAGTAAAAGAGTTTGGTATCATCATTTGTGTAGTGGTAAGAAATATTAGACTCGTGAATACACAAGCCAAAGAAAGTAGATAAAAGAACGGTCAAGAAAAGTGTTGACGAGAACTCAAGTCGAGAAATGTAGGTCGAGTATATCTCAAACACACACACGTATTATAAAGTAAAATACGTACTACTATTAACTAATAAGCTACGAATAGGGAGAAAAGTAAATAAGCAATAAGAGAAGAAGAATAAGATAAGAAAAGAAGAGATTTGGAATGGAAATTCAATTCATACGATTTAAGAACAAAGCTTGCGCAAGATACATGAATAACCAACAAAGGAAATGTGCACCCTTTCCTTCTATTTATAGGCAACACATTAGGGCAACATTTCCAATAAACATATTCTAGAAGGATTAAGCTAAGATGGGCGGTCCATGGGTTTCTAATGGACCGCACCATTAAACTAAATATAAAGCCCATACTTAGCAACATTTATCGCAAATGGTCAAGACTTGAAATATTACAAAACGTGTTCCTAACAATCTCCCCCTAAGTCTTGATCATCAATGTTGCTCGACGTCTTCTTTGCTTCTTTGGCTTCCGACGTCTTTATAATCTTTGTTTCTTTGTTCTTGTTCTAAGATGATATGATGTTGTCTCGAACTGCCAATCTCCAACGTCTTCTTGTCTTCTCCATCATGCTCATATGTCTTTGACTTGTTTTCTGCAACATGTTCTCACTTTTCAATCTTTAACTTGAGAAAGGTTGAGGTGCTTGAACTTTTGACTTTACTATATCATATGTTGAACTTTTGTTGTTACTGAGTCTTTGAGATAACATTTCTTCAAGATATGAACATGATGGAGTCTTGATGGTTGAACTCCAGATCCTCAGCACTAGCAGCAGCAGCATCAGCACGAATCAACAGGTACTTACAGGCTCAGACTTGAGATCGTCAACAGCATAGTGTGAAGACTTTCTCAAATCCTAACCCAGGCCGTTCTGAACCGGATTCCCCCGAAAGGGATAACACGGACACACCGAAGTGCACCCACGATTCAGTGAGTCGCTGGAGATCACCCCACGACTGTAGACCGTTTGGAGCAAACACTAAGCGTAACCCATAAGGAGTTACCGAAGTGACCTGCTGTCAGAGTTGTTTGATGTTGCTCTGGCAGGATTTCCATTCAATCATTGATAATCACAATTGTGACTTCTCTCATGAATGTTCTTGGCAGATTGCTAAGATCTGCGAAGGACACTTTCCTAATTTACAACTGATTCCCATGATGTAGAACACCAGAGTAATTCTAAGTGTACCTAAGAGATCTTTGATGAATCTCATGGCTCTAGACTCAATTAGTGCACATTTTTTTGGTCGTCGGAGGCGTGGAGCAGATTGCCTCCTTTTCAATATCAACACTCTCGTAATGATAGGTCGATAGATTATGAAGGGTTCTCCGTGTGAATGAAACAAATGTATTTTGAGAGACACTTGAGTGGCTTAGAAGGTTTAGTGCAGTGCGTCACTGGGTCCATGACGTATTTAGTCTTCAATACCGGTGATGCTCATCAATCAGTAGATTATGAATTGAACCCGGTGTCTGCCCTAAGGTTGAACAAATGGAGGGCTATTTCTTTTCACCCGTTTCTTTTCTTTTCTTTTTAATTCTTCAACCCCTTCTTTCTCCTTTCATTCATTTTTTTTTTTTTTTTTTTTAATATCATACCTAGGACTTTCTAGTTCTAAACTATTGGTATTGTCCTTGGGTAGATCCCTCCAGCTCTGGCGGATCATAGGACGGTTTTCCCTAACCTTAGTCACCTTATAACTCCGTGACTATCCTAATGATGCCATAAAACCAAACCATTGAAAATCTCTCAAAGTGTCGATAATTGTAAAGACATTTTGTTGACAACTTGAGAGTTTGATGATTTTCAGAAATACTCCTCCTTAACATGTGCGCATAAGTAATAAATTTGAAATTTGCACATGCCAGAAAGAGTTGGCACTTTTGAATTGATTGACTTTCAATGAACCTAATCGTCGCGAGACACGCTTACATCACCAGTTAAACTGGCTTGAAATTATTACCCGTCCAGATCAGATTCAAAGATTATCGCTCGAAATCGGTACATTCTACTCAGACACGTCCTTTGCGAGACACGCTTACATCACCAGATAAACTGGCTTGAAATTATTACCCGTCCGGGACATGTCCTTTCGACTACTGACTTTTCCTATCGTCAATTCGAGGGTCAATTCTGAGTTTGAGCACAAGAGATTCCAGCAAATGAGACATCATATTTTAATCATCTTTTTACTTCTCCCCCTCAAAAATAGCATACTCATGATGTTTTTGAAAAACTTTATGATTAAAATATGCTGTTTTTGAGTTTTAGGGAAGAATTTCAAGAACATTTGTATTTTAGAACAAAGATTATATTTTTCAAATACTCCCCCTTAACAAGGGAATACTTGTCCTTATGAGCAGAATGTTTGAAAAACTTTAGAAAACATTCTGGTTTTCATTCTGCTCATAAGTAAGAAGCTTTCGCTCCTTTTTCAGGATTGAGGCACTGAAGCGTACCTCAGGGTCCTTTCTTTAGGGTTCGGGTGGTACACTGTTATGTGTGCACAAGCCGTAATGTCACTGGTCATATGGTAAGAATAATGGAAAAGAATTATGATCAATGAATTCAAATGCTCACATCATCCTCCTTTGTTAAACTTGGTGAATTCTGGATCCGTCCTTTGATATAGTCGGATAGGAAATGGAGGACGACCGCCCACATAACTATCAAGTCTCCGAATCTGATCCCTCCGGTACAACCTTCTTTCAATCTTCAAGACGAACTGCATCACTTGTTTGAGCTCATTATGTGTCCACCTTGTTGACTTCTTCAACTCATGATCTCGAACTCAAAGAACTAACCCATCTCTAACATTTTTCAGTGTATCGTCACAGAATTTATGAATCTCGTGGAATGACATGAAATGGTTCGTGTGTGTTGCACTTCTGTAGACGAACCCGAAGACTGGGTATTTCTTCATGGTATATTGAGCATCACGGTTATTTTCCAAGAACATTATGGGCTCAACGAGATTCAACTTCTGCTGATAACTTTCCATTCCTAACCGAAGATCTTCTACTCGTTCTTTGATAATCGTACTTCGGATGAAATGGCAGATTACTACACTAAAAGCATACTGAAGATCGGTAGAGAGATGTTGCAGTTTTCCTTGTATCTTGATAAGGTATAATTCTTCAATATCATTGAGACTCAAGTCAGGAAAATCTGCTTCTGTGAACGAGTAGATCTGGTTGTCATGTCGTCTGACGGTGATCGCAGATAGGAAGGTGTAATCATACTTCTTCGATCCTGAAACACTAATCACTGCCGTGATTCTGAGGTCACTGTAGACTTGTTCACGAGACTTTTGGCTGAGTTTATACTTGTACCAAGTCTTCCTTTTATCATACCAGTGATGGATTCCTAATTCAGCATCACGATCATAGCTCACTTGCTGTTTGATGAAGATCTTCTGGTTGATTGCGGCTTCTTCAATGGCAGGATGTTGGTAACTTGCTGCAGGAGTGAAGGTAATTGAAGTTGCATACTTCGTTTTGCTTGATGCTCCATGCACGAGTAGTTCAAGATCTTTGTTGAAAAAGAACTGGAAGGGGATTTCTGAAGTTCCATGTGGTTTTCTGATCACAGGTAGTGGCTTAGTCCAGTCTGTGATGTATGAACGGTTTTTGTTGTCACGGCCACCCACCCTGAGTATGTCTGGATTCATCCAGTCAAACTCACTTGACATTGCACGAGCAATGTTTTCAAGGTGATATTCTAGCTCAGCCGCATTTGCAGATTTGTCTTTAAGAAGAGTGAATGCATCATTTTTGATCCTACGAAGTTCTCTCTTTGTCATTTTCTTCGTATTCAGAGTATGTTTGATTTTGTTTGTAAATTCAAACGTACTGTCTTCAACTTTAGAAGCTTCGTCGTCTTGGATCTGAGCACTGGCAGGTTGATCAAACCATTCATTGCCATTCACATCTTCATCGTCATCAAGCCATGTGAGAACAGCTGGTTTTTGAGAAGATTTCTTGCTGCTAGATGGCTTTGATTTTGAAGGTTGAGACTTTGGTGGAGATGGTGGTGGTGAATGTGGTTGATCTTCTTGTGTTTGAAATTCCACATTTTCTTCAGGAATATGCTCAAAATGATGTTCGGTTGCTGTAGGACCAGATTCTGGATTTGGTTGAGGTGGAGATGAAGTTGTGGTTCCTGTAGGCTCAGCAATGTTAATTCCAGATCCGCTACCATTCTTTTGTTTCTTAGGAGTAGTGTCTGGATCTTGTTCATCATCATCATCATCATCACGTTTCCTCTTGCCCTTATCTGCTGAAGCCTTGCAAGATTCCATATTTTCTCGAATAGCATTCAAGATGGACAATTCAGTGTAATTGAGAGAAGATTTTGCAAGCAACTTGGTATGGAGAGCATCTTGAAGATCTTCAACAGAATATTCCAGAAGATGTTGTTGCTGAATCTTCAAAATTTTGATCTTTTCTTCAAATGTAGTATCAACATACTCTTCAATGATTTTCTGAAGATCAGGAATGTACTTCTTGACAGAATGCTTTGTATTTGCTTTCATTTTTGCATCAATATCAGATTCAAGAAACTCATCCATCTTTAGCTTGGTTTGCTGCATTTCTTCCACTTGTTGAGACAAGTTCTTGACTAAGTTTTCCATCTCAGCCATTTTTACACTTGTTTGTTTGTCCTTCTTGACTTGTGCACGCTTCACTGCTTCCTTAAGTTTTCTTGCAGCAGGAGATACAACTTCCACTTTTGTAGCCTGGGCAATTCTTTTCACATGCTTACCTTTCAAGGCCTGTTTGATACGATCAGAAATTGTTGCTTTTTTCTTTTGGTGATGGTGATTTCTTTGGTGATGGAGTAAGTGAGGGAATTGGTTCATCAGATTTAGTTGTTGAGTCCTTAGGAGATGAAGGTGGAGGTGTAGGATTCTCGGGAGGTGACCCAGGGGGTGTTTTAGGTGATGAAACAGATGAGGGTTGAACTGGTGGTGATTCCTGTTGAGGGTTGCTGACAACCATAGCAAGTTCAGTTGAAGGAATGGATGGAGAACGGATGTAGCTATCGGCTTCCAAATCAGCTTGAGCATCCTCCTTACGTTTCCTTTCTAATTCCTCTTGTCTTGCCATTGCTTCCTCAAGTTCCTTAGCAGCTTCAGTTGTCTTATTGCCAAGAATTTCCTTTTCATCTTCAGGATTCCAGTCCATATTGTCCTAATGGAGTTGTTCCCCCCCTTGATCATCATCAAACATGGAGTCTGAGATTTCCTTGTCAGTTAAGACTATATTGCTCTCCTGATCATTCTCCTTCTCATCCTGAGCTTGTGCTTCCAAGTCGGGTTGATTAACCGAACTTGGTTGCTGAGGAATGACAGATTCAGCCTTATCGGGTTGAATGACCGTATCAGGCTGAATCTTGGATGTAGCAACTCCAGATCCTCCGGGTTGATTAACCGGATTAGTGTGGATCGAAGCTGCTTCTTGACTGGTGCCTGATCCTCCTGCTCCTTGTTTCATTTCATACTCTCTTTGTTGCTCAACAGCCAATCTTGCCCTTCTTTCTTCATCCTCCTTAGTTGACCTTAAACTCATCTTTTGTGCATTTTCAAAGTTGATCTGATTTTGAAGTTCAGCTTCTTCAACAGTCATAACAACAGGAGTCTCCTCTTCTGATTCAGATGATTCAGAGTCAGTATCTTCATCAATAATCCCAGATGGTTCAGATTTTGGTTGGGGTTTACTAGGTACAGTTCTCTTGAGAGATCTTGGATGTTGTTTCTTTGGAAGTGAGGTACTTGATGCACTGCCAGTCTTAGACCTGCTTCGAGACCGAGTCTTTGTGGATCCTGATCCTTCAACCAAGTTAGCAAGTCCCACTCGACGTTCATGGAATGCCTTATCATATGCAAGATATGCTGGAGTTTCTTTTAGTTTATCGGTCATTAGAAACTCTGGCAGTCTTGTCCCTTGTTTGTGCGTGCTCCCTTTGGGAAAGTAGACTTTGCGGAAAGTTCTATCCATCATGTATGGATGAACCTCTCGATCGGTCGGTCGTCGATCAATGTCCTTATGTAAGTCAATCAGATAACTTATGAGAACTTTGGTGTATCGGACAAAAGGGATTTGTTTGAACGCTTTCCGCATCTGAAATAGTATATCTTCCCAGATAAGAGCTGCAAAGTCAATCTTTTCCTGGTTCACGAACCCCCAGAAGACTTGAAGATGACTTAGTCTTGGGTGCTCATATCCACTATCTCTACTGGATATTGAACGGGTTATTATGTAGAAGATAGTTCTCCAGGGCTGAGGTATGTATTTAGCATTGACTTTCGAGATCTTGGTTAATGGTGTGTCTGGTTGACCATCATAACCAATGTCGACAAGGAATTGCATGATTTCAGATTCTGAAGGTGTCGGGTAGAATTGGTTGGAAGTTTCAGGAGCATCTGGAAGGTCTAAAGCTTTGCGGAGATGATAAGGTGTGACTCTGATCCTTTTACGATCCAGTTGGATTGTGAAGTACTCATCATCACTGCTCAGTGTGAAAGTATCCCAGAATTGATGAATGTACAGTTCTGGAATGGTGTCAGAACTGTCAAGAAGGTTTCTGCACTTATGAGCTTTAAGAATCTCCACAGCAATCTGGCAGCTTGGGTCAGAACACTTTATCTTATCAAGCTCCACTCGTGCATTGTTTTTTCCTATTTCCAAAGAATACCCATGTGGAAACACTTCTTCTTTTGTGAGTGGTGGAAGAGGTTGTTGTTGTGGAGCAGCCATTTGATGTAATCTGAAACAACAATCAAGTACAAATATGCAATATACATGATTGTTAGCATAGGTTAAAACTAGATGCAACACATGGCATCCATTTGCATTTTCTGATTGATTGTTTCATGCTTGATCAAAGAATTTATCAAGAAATTACCAATTTCTATAAAATTTGATTCATTTCGATAAGTATAAAAGATATATCTAAGGAAATAAATCAAATTCTATAAAATATCACAATTGCGATAATTATGGTAATTACGATAATTATGCAATTGCGATAATTATCCAATAGCGATAATTAGGCAATAGCGATAATTATGCAATAGCGATAATTATGCAATAGCGATAATTAGGCAATAGCGATAATTATGCAATAGCGATAATTAGGCAATAGCGATAATTAGGCAATGGCGATAATTATTCAATTGCGATAATTTTGGCAATTTCGATAAACTCTCATACAAGAATTTTCGATAACTTTGAAGATGAACAGCCACGTAGATTTTTGTCGAAATTCATTATAACTTAGATTTTACAACCACAAATTATCTAAATCAGTTTTAATGACTAATCTAAACAATCTGACCAAGTTATAACAACTTTCATCCATAAAATTTCAATAATCAAGCTGCTAGTGTACGATGTTCTTCATAAACCCTTAAACTCAATTAATTCACTTAATGTGTTTCTGGGTACAATCTAAGCATGCAATCATTCAATTAAACACATAACAACAACATCCCAACATACAAATTACACAATAACACTTATATACGGATTTCCCCAAATTTGTCGCTTAAACCCTAAAACTTAATTTTAACGATTTGATGTTTCTGGGAGTGATTAAGCACACAATCTAGGTTTATTATCAATATCTAAGCATTATCGTACAATTTTCTCAACTAAAACACTAACATTCGAAGATCCCAATTTTTACGCAAACCCTAAATTAAAAATCCTCAATTGCGATAATTTTAACCGTTGGATCATGATAAAGTTAAAAACCATCTGTTATAATGACATTTTAAGCACAAGATTACTCACAAAATTTGATGATCGTGAGTGGATTGTCCGATTGAATGATAGCCGTAGATGATGGTGGGTGGTGGTATTTAATTCGGTAGTTGGATTTGTCAGTGTATTTACTGCGTTTAATTTTCTTGACTTTAAATATCTATCAATTAACTTTGCAATTTTTACACATATAGTCCTCAAATCTTAAGTCTTTGTATTCCAAGTCCTAAACCCACCATGTGACTAACTCTAAGTCTCAAATATTTCATTTTAGGCACATAACTTTTTCCATCTTGAAATCTTATCACCAAAACTTTGTGAAGCAACAATTTTCTGAAAGTATGCAAGTACAAGTTTAAAAATTGTGGTAAAAATTATGTCTCCCCCTCAACACGTGTTTAAAAATAATTTGTGACATTTTAAAATAAACAACGTGTTGGATAAGGGTTTGTACTTGCATATATATATATATATATATATATATATATATATATATATATATATATATATATATATATATATATATATATATATATATATATATATATTTACAAGGATAGTTTGGAGATGTTTGACTTGGTTAATTGTTTTTAAGAAACTTTTCCAAATCATTTGGCGTCAAACATCTCATACCAATGCGGTGAACCAAATCCACAAATCTTGCATGAGGCAAGGCTTTTGTGAACAGATCCGCCAATTGGTGTTCAGTTCCCACAAAATACAATTCAACGGTACCCTTTTCCACGTATTCCTTGATGAAATGATACCGGAGATCAATATGCTTTGACTTGGAATGCTGCACGGTGTTGCATGAAATAGCGATGGCACTCTTGGAATCACAGTACATAGGAATCTTGTTGAATACGTATCCGTAGTCCATCAGTTGTGATCGCATCCAGATGACTTGAGCACAGCAGGCAGACATGGCTACATATTCAGATTCTGTTGATGACAGTGAGGTGCAGTCTTGTTTCTTTGATTGCCAAGAGACGAGCTGGTCACCCAAGAATTGTACTCCCCCTGATGTACTTTTGCGTGTGTCTAAGCACCCTGCATGGTCAGCGTCTGAAAATGCAACAAGTTCAAACCCAGAATCCTTTGGATATCAGATCCCCAAATTAATGGTTCCCTTTATGTATCGAAGGATTCTTTTAACGGCTGACAAATGCCGTTCAGTCGGACTAGACTGATATCGGGAGCAAAGATATGTGGCAAATACAACATCCGGTCTGCTAGCTGTAAGATACATGATTGACCCAATCATACTACGATACTTCGTAGGATCAATGGGTGTCCCATGTATGTCAGCATCTAGTTTCGGGGATAAGGAGGACATTGGGGTGTTATAGGTGTCACAGCTGGTCATACCATGCTTTTTCAGGATTTCCTGAGCATAATTTGACTGACTTAGAAATATACCACAGGGCGACTGATGAACTTGCAATCCTAGAAAGAATTTAAGTTCACCCATCATAGACATCTCAAAGTTTTGTTTCATCAGTTTAGAAAAAGCGTTTGAATATTTTTTATTGGTGATGCGTGATTTTGCAACCTTACAACAGGTTTAACCTCTCGAGGGATCTCAAGAGGCTTGCAATCCCCACCAGGCAGTGTACCTGACCGATTTAGTATAGTGTAGTGGCAAGTACCGGGGGATTGATCGTTCTCTAGGGGAATAGTGTCGTTAGAATTGAAAAACTACTATAATAGGTCTAAGGGTGAGGGAAGATTCTTTTTGTATTTTTTTATATTTTTATAAAAGCAAGTAAAATCTCGGGTTTGAAGGAGTGGGCGGAATTAGTTGCTAGTCAACTAACCCAAATAACTACAATTGCAAATAAAATAAAATAACTGAAAATAAAAAGGTTGTGGAACTTATATGGAGAGAAATGTGTTTACTTAGATTTCCTTACTCCCTAACTATTTTTTTACCGGTTGATTAGTGTGTATTAATTGTGTGGATGACGGGTGTATTCCTTAATACCAATCGTGGGGTGGCGTACGTACTTCCCCAACTCTACAAGCTCCTACTTCACTCCTATGTCGAGCCGGCTAAGAAGCTCCTAACATGGGATCACAAGAATTCGCTCATGCATTAAATACAACCATAATAACCTTAGTACGCAATGGTTCATGTTTCTTAAGACGTTCAAGCAAGTTACCGTATAGGAGGTTAGCCAGTTTTCTTAAGCCTAACATCGATAAACAATCATCCAATACAATTAATAACACACCAACAACCAATAATCAATAGTTAGGTTTCATTAGATCTAAGCAAACACAAGATAAATCTAGCCTAGCATGTTAAATAAAAGACAAGAACAAGATATAATCAAACAACACATAGACATATTGAATGATTAATTGATTACTTATCTTCAATTGAACATGGGAGATCCAAGGGTATAAAACCCTTAAAAATGGCAGAAAAATCGTCTTAGGGTTTCTCCTCACAAAGTTGCACACTAATGACTAAAAATTATGAAAATATATATAGGAAAACAGATCTGACGGCATCACGTTATAGAGCGTGACGCCGTCACCTCGCCGCGGTTAGGGTTTCTTGATGGCCTTCTTGACGCCGTCCCCCTTTAATCTTCCAAAATCCTCTCTGGCTTATCAAGGGTTGACGGCGTCACACTGGGGCTTGACGCCGTCACTGGTACTATTCCAGCAGATTTAGAGACTTTGTCGTTTTCTTCACTTTTATGCTCCAAAAACGTCCAAAATGCTTCCTTTTCCAGATTTCTTCTCCAAAGTACCTAAAATGACAAAAGGAATGATTTAGGGCAATATTTGATCAAATAAATACGATTTAGGGCTTAAAGGACCCCCTAAAAGCGGTACACTTTTCGCTTCATCAAATACCCTTACACTTGAGATTTGCTTGTCCTCAAGCAAATGCGCTTTTATTCTAATCAAAATACAAGTTAGGGGTCATTTAACGCTAATATAAAAGTAATTACAACAAATAGTCGTTCCATTTTAATCATAATAAGCATGGAGATTACAGACTAGCACCTCACAAGTAGTGTTTAGATACTCACATCTCTCAGATGTCATAAAAGTATATCTCATAAATGAAAATGGATAATATCTCTCACTACCTGTCATAGCAAATAGATTACCATAGGCTTGGGAAAGGATCAAAAACCTCCTCCACTAGGCGTAAGCACCTAAGATAAACTATCAAAGAGGGCTTTTAAAAGGGTTATAACGTTAGGTGTAGGGATATGATAAACACGGTTTTGTTGGATAAAGGATATTTTACTGGTGGCGAGTTAAATATCTTGATTAATTACATGTATAATATGGCGTTGCTAAGCCAAGACTAGACTCGACTTAAGCTAATGAAAGAAATAAAAAAAAAAGATAAAATAAACATAAAATGAAACAGGATGGTAGTCCGTATGTTTTTTCTACTTTTTCTTCTTTTTTTTTTTTTCTTTTTTTTTTTTTTTTTTTTTTTTTTTTTTTTTTTTTTTTGACATATTCTCTTGCCCTACCATCCAAAATAATACATCGCAGGGGGGTTGTATCCCCCTTACAATTGAACTTTTACATAACTTTACAATTAACTATTCTAATGACTCGAATTAAGATAATCGAAACACTTGGAGTACTTTTTTTTTTTTTTTTTTTTTTAAATATTTAGCACATATGGGGGTAATAATGTTGTTCTTCCCCATTACTCCATTATACTAGTACTTTACCCATGAGTCTCAATCGTCCCAAAACAATATGTACAAGGATATGACTCGACTTAGCAACCATGTAATCAATTAGATAATTAACTTGGGGTTTAAACAAATGTTGTCACTATAATGCACTAAAAATGAGTGCATACAAGGTAGGCTAAGGCGATTTGGGTGTACATTTAAGTGGGGTGTAAACAAATTCTTACTTTAAGTAAAATGCTTAAAGTTAGAAACGAAAAGATAGGTTCTGAGGGGTGTACTAGGGGTATCGTGTACTAAAAATGAGTACAACGCAAAGGGTGTGGGAGAATTACTTGACCAATGTAGCCAATGTAATTATAACAGAAACACAGGTGTAAAACAATGGGTTAATCCTAATGCCTCTTATCATGTAGTAAATCTAACTACACGAATGTAGTCTCACTTGTGGCCTCGGAATGGTCCTAACGCAAGTTCTAGAATCTAAGTGCTACCGGTACACACATCATAGCATAAATGCTTTTCCTACCAATTCTAGGGGCGAACTCACATATTTGGGGGTGGAAAATTTTTTAGTGGTACGGTTTTATGTTAGTCATATAACTTCCTATCCATGAGACGCTCATTAAGACCAAAGTTTCACTCCTATATGTTGTAAAAAATTTTAAATTTGGCATTAAAATTGCCTTAACAGGTATTTTTCTCAGTTTTATTACACATCTACCATTAAACAAACGAAAAATCAAGCGTAATAGCATTCTCTAAGGTATCGTACTTTACCCCCCCCCCCTTACACTTACGATGAACATTGTCCCCAATGTTCATTCAAAGGATGTAAAAGTAAATAAGGTAAAAGAATGAAAACAAATACTCCCTTGATTCGCTCGGTGGATAAAGAGGTAACATGGTTAGATCTTCTTCCAAGGTAATGTTGAAGCTTCAAGATTAAAGCAGCGCTAAAAGCTAGATTCCACATACATCTCCTTGTCCAAAATAACCTGTTAATCCTGAGAAAACAAACAAGAAAACCTGCATAACATCGGCGGGATAAATCTGTATAAGGATATAATGCTTGTGGAATGATTATTTTGCAGATTCCTGGAGTTTATAAGTTAGAGATTTAATAAAGCATTTTATGATTCTGGAAGAAAAACAAAACTTTCAAAAATTTCAAAAAATTAAAACCTGACGCTGTCAGGTTGTAAAGCCTGACGCCGTCAGAAATGATCTGACAGAATTCTCATGTTAAGTTTTCAGAAAATTTCTGGAAAAACCTATACCTTACTTCCTGGAATTCCTGCAAAATATCATTATGACTCGATACATTGACTCAAACAATTACTAATATGTATGTTAATTTAATATTGTTACGATTCATGTTCATTTGTTCTAATAAACCGATTTGGATTTCCCTTACACTTATCTTTTGCAAAATACCTTTATATGTAGTTAAGACGAAGTTAAAAACAAGATAAAGCATTTTCACAATTTAGTTTTGAACATGAATCAATAATTATAAAAATTAAACATACATACGGAAGCAAATAAAATCAAACAAACAAATAAATAAACACACAAAGCAAATAAAGCTTGGGTTGCCTCCCAAGAAGCGCTTTTCTTTATTAACGAGTCTTGTAGCTAGACTCAAAGTCACCGTACATTACGTGACTCCATCATTGGTCACGGTTTCTAGGCCATTCTCATGTCCGGTTTTATATCCCGGTCCTAATTTCAAACAATCCTTGTAGAAACCGGATATCCTTTCCATAACATAGTCTACTCCTTTACTTCTATCTCCATCATTCCTATAGTAGACTGCTTGCTTAAGCTCCTTCTCAACATTTTACAAGTGTTGGAATTGCTCTATCTTATATGGCATTTGGTAGTTTACCTCATCGGTCTCATCCTTAAATCTAACTATCCCTAAGAAAGGTTCATAAGTCATTCTAGAGACCTCAACAAATGGTTTTCCAAAAACTACTTGAGTTAAGCATGCATCGACTATTGGGCGGATATCTTCTACAATTACAAAGTCGGTGGCATAGGTGAAGTTTCCTACATAAACCGGTAATCCCTTAACTCTTCCCGTGATGTTACTCATCCAACCCTTATCAGGGAGCATCCTATACCCAAGTTGATTTTTCATTATCAAGTTGTAGTGGGCTCTAGTCATGATGTTTATGGGTGATCTAAGGTCGATGTAAGCTTTCCACACATGTAAATGTCCGATGTTGCATGGTATGTTGAGATTAGAAGGGTCGCCCATTTCTATAATTGGTCTACCTAGGAAGTATGGTGTCTCGGGGTCATCGAATAAGTCTGTATGATATGCGCGTTCTTCCTTAGTGGGTAGCCTATTGAAGTAGTCCTCATCATCATCTACTTTTTCAATCTCACTTTTCCTAACTTCTTTATCAACCTCGACTTTCTTAACCTCATCCTCAGGTTCACTATTATCCTCATTCCTATCAATTGGTTTAATAGTGACAATGTTGACGAAGTGGACATGTTTGGATGAAGAGGGGTCTTTTACTTGGGGTCCGCTATTTATGTTCCTAGCGTCCTTATGTGGAGGTGATAGCACTTGGTTATTGAGGGCTTTCAATAAGTTGTCAATTTTATTGGTCATCTCCGTTTGTTGTTGATTGAATTCGGATTCGAATCTAGCTATCCGAGCTTCTTGAGATGCCATAAATTTGGACATCAATCCTTCAAGATTATTAGTACTACCATAATTGTTGGAAGGATTGTTATTGAAAGTACGGTTCGAGGATGAACCGCTTGATTGAAAACGATTAGGTGGGTTGGAAGAATTGGTTTGTTGTGCGTTTTGGTTTTGTTTCCACCTAAGGTTTGGGTGATTTTTCCATGAGGGGTTGTATGAATCACCGTAGGGGTTTGGCTCGGGTTTGAAAGTGTACCACTTGTCTCCCGCTCCGTCGGTACGCGAGGATGCGTAGTCCGCAAAAGCTTGTTCGGGGAGTTCCATGCAATCACGAGTGTCGTGGGGACCACTACATAATTCACACGAAGAAGTGATTTTGTTCACTTGGCTTGAAGGTTTAGGAGCCTCGTAGGATTTCATAAGAAACTTGACTTGGTCTTCAAGTTCTATGATCCTACGGTCGGAAGTGCTTGAATTGTTCGAAGGCAAAGATATTGCCTTGACCGTTTTATTCAAATCACTGGGATCATTCCAACTTTCGTTGTCATAAAGAGCAAGATCTTCTAGGAGAGCCCATGATTGTTCCGCACTTAGATCACGTAGCTTACCACCAGCCGATTGGTCAATGGTTTGCCTCGTGGAGAGATTGATGTGGTCATAGAAGATTTGGACTTGGAGCCAAAGTTCTATGCCATGGTGAGGGACTTTTTGGAGTAAGTCCTTGAATCGAGTTCATGCCTCGTAGAGGGTTTCGCCTTGACGTTGTTGGAACATCAAGATATCATTCCTTAGCTTGTTAGTTCTTCCTGGTGGGAAAAACTGAGCAAGGAAACGAGAGGTGAGATCATCCCAAGAGGTGATGGATCCTGCGGGTAGACGCTCAAGCCATTGACTAGCTTGGTCCCGCAGAGAGAATTGAAAGAGACGCAGTCGGGTCGTCTCTCGAGTGGCAACATCAAGGTCTATGGAATCAACGATTTTGAGAAAGTCCTTGAGATGTTGATTAGGATCTTCAGAACGAAGTCCATGGAATGCGCATCCGCTTTGCACCAACCGGATGGTGTCGGATCGCAAGGGAGTGACATTGGCTCCTTGAGTGAGCTCAATGGTGTTTCGATAGCCATGGTGGCTAGGACGGGAGTAGTCTCCTAAGGTACGGGCTCTAGGAGGTGGGTGTTGTTGTGGTGGTGGGTTGTTGGGATCGAGGATATTACCACCTTCCATGATGTCGGATGGTAATGGTTACGAACAAAGAAACGAAGAAAAAAGATAGACTAAAGAAAACCTAGAAAAGTAAAATAAAAATCTCACTAGAAAGGAATCTAGTGAGTAGACATAATAAAATAAAAAATCAACCTAAACAATAACTATTCCCCGGCAGCGGCGCCAAAAACTTGATGCGTGGTTTTGCGACCTTACAACAGGTTTTACCTCTCGAGGGATCTCAAGAGGCTTGCAATCCCCACCAGGCAGTGTACCTGACCGATGTAGTATAGTGTAGTGGCAAGTACTGGGGGATTGATCGTTCTCTAGGGGAATAGTGTCGTTAGGATTGAAAAACTACTCTAATAGGTCTAAGGGTGAGGGAAGATTCTTTTTGTATTTTTTTATATTTTTATAAAAGCAAGTAAAATCTCGGGTTTGAAGGAGTGGGCGGAATTAGTTGCTAGTCAACTAACCCAAATAACTACAATTGCAAATAAAATAAAATAACTGAAAATAAAAAGGTTGTGGAACTTATATGGAGAGAAATGTGTTTACTTAGATTTCCTTACTCCCTAACTATTTTTTTACCGGTTGATTAGTGTGTATTAATTGTGTGGATGACGGGTGTATTCCTTAATACCAATCGTGGGGTGGCGTACGTACTTCCCCAACTCTACAAGCTCCTACTTCACTCCTATGTCGAGCCGGCTAAGAAGCTCCTAACATGGGATCACTAGAATTCGCTCATGCATTAAATACAACCATAATAACCTTAGTACGCATTGGTTCATGTTTCTTAAGACGTTCAAGCAAGTTACCGTATAGGAGGTTAGCCAGTTTTCTTAAGCCTAACATCGATAAACAATCATCCAATACAATTAATAACACACCAACAACCAAAAATCAATAGTTAGGTTTCATTAGATCTAAGCAAACACAAGATAAATCTAGCCTAGCATGTTAATTAAAAGACAAGAACAAGATATAATCAAACAACACATAGACATATTGAATGATTAATTGATTACTTATCTTCAATTGAACATGGGAGATCCAAGGGTATAAAACCCTTAAAAATGGCAGAAAAATCGTCTTAGGGTTTCTCCTCACAAAGTTGCACACTAATGACTAAAAATTATGAAAATATATATAGGAAAACAGATCTGACGGCGTCACGTTATAGAGCGTGACGCCGTCACCTCGCCGTGGTTAGGGTTTCTTGATGGCCTTCTTGACGCCGTCCCCCTTTAATCTTCCCAAATCCTCTCTGGCTTATCAAGGGTTGACGGCGTCACAGTGGGGCTTGACGCCGTCACAGGTACTATTCCAGCAGATTTAGAGACTTTGTCGTTTTCTTCACTTTTATGCTCCAAAAACGTCCAAAATGCTTCCTTTTCCAGATTTCTTCTCCAAAGTACCTAAAATGACAAAAGGAACGATTTAGGGCAATATTTGATCAAATAAATACGATTTAGGGCTTAAATGACCCCCTAAAAGCGGTACACTTTTCGCTTCATCAATTGGTTGAACCAAAAATAATATCATCCACATAAATTTGAACAATGAGAATGTCTTCCCCGTGTGTCTGTATAAATAAAGTCGGGTCAACAGCTCCTATGGTTAAATGATTAGCAAGGAGAAATGCAGACAGTTTATCGTACCATGCCCTCGGGGCTTGTTTAAGGCCGTATAGGGCTTTCTTAAGCCGATATACATGGTTTGGATGATCTGGATCCACGAAGCCTTCTGGTTGTGACACGTACACCTCTTCTCGGAGTTGTCCATTGAGAAATGCCGTCTTCACATCCATCTGATAGACTGTGATGTTCTTGTGGGCTGCGTATGCCAGAAACATTCGAACTGCCTCAATCCGAGCCACTGGAGCAAACGATTCCTCGAAGTCAATACCCTCTTCTTGGCTATACCCTTTTGCTACCAGTCGGGACTTATTACGAATCACTGTACCATCTGCATCCAGCTTGTTTTTCCAAATCCATTTCAATCCAACAACATAAACTCCATCTGGTCTTTCCACTAATTCCCAAACTTCCAAACGTTTGAATTGTTCCAGCTCTTCTTGCATGGATTCAATCCAGTTGTCATATGTAAGGGCTTTTTTGATGTTTTTAGGTTCAGATTGACAGACAGTGAGTGCATACATGCAGTGTTCACTATCTGAGTGAAGTTTTTGTCTTGTGATGACTGGATTGTTAGGATTTCCAATTATATTTACCAAGGGATGATTTCTTGTCCATTTGTGGGTGGAAGGAAAATGTTGAATGTTGTTTTGGTGATATGACGGGTCCATATTGCTCGAGGAGGATTCCCCAGTTTCTAGAATGGTTGGTGGTGGAGCAAATGGATTGAAGAATGCATTCCCGTCATAATCTGAAGGTGTGGGAACTTGGTTAGAAGTGGGGGAAGAATCTTCAACTGCAGGTGGAGGTGTTTGAGCCATGGGTGATGAAGGTTCAGGTTGAGGTGCATTGTTATCAACTGCTGTAGAAGTAGTTGCAGATTGATCAGGTGCTTGATTTTGGACATGTTGAGCAGCGGAACTGGTGGAAGCATCTGATGCACTACTAACACAAACTTCATCAAACATTGGTGCAAACAAATCTTCCAAATCTTTCCTGTTAAAGGGTAAAGGTGCAGCCGAAGATTCAGGGAAGTTTAGACGGTTATGTTCGGGTTCTAAGCGGTCTTGCTCAGAAGCCATTTCCGTGAGTTCATCAAAATTGGCGTGTATAGTCTCTTGAATTTCCCCGGTCCGACGATTCCAAATTCTATATCCCTTAGAATTCTCACAGTAGCCAACGAATATCCCAATATCTGCTTTAGCCTTAAGTTTACCAAGATCATCTATATCATTCTTCGGGTAACACAGTGCTCCAAAAACATGAAAGTAGTTGATGTTTGGTTTTCTGCCTTGAATAAGCTCATATGGAGTTTTGTTGTGTCGTCTGTTTATCATGCCGCGGTTCTGGGTATAACATGCAGTATTAACAGCTTCAGCCCAAAGGTTGTCTGGTAATTGAGCATTGATCAACATTGTTCTAGCTGCTTCCACAAGCGTATGGTTTCGTCTTTCAACTACACCATTCTGTTCGGGAGTGCGAGCAATTGAATATTGATGAACAATCCCATGCTTCTCAGTGTATTCCCGAAGGGTTTGATTCTTAAATTCAGTGCCGTTGTCTATTCGAATAATCCTGACGGTGTTACGGACTTGAACTTGAATCTTCGTGAGAAACGTGATGACCATTGAAGGAACTTGATCTTTTGTCCGAAGAAAGTAGACCCATGTCCATCATGAGTAGTCATCAACTATTACCAAAATGTACCTTTTCCCGTTTATAGTTTGAACCCGCATTGGACCACACAAATCCATATGTAGCAGTTGTAGGACATGATCTGTGCTGTGTTCTGTTTTGGGAGGAAAGTGAGCACGGTGACTTTTCCCTTGTTCACATGCAGAACACAAATGATCTTTGGCATATCTGAATTTGGGTAATCCGTCAACCAATTTATTCCTTGCAAGGTCAGTCATGGTTTTGAAATTGAGATGAGATAATCTTTTATGCCATAACCAAGCCTTTGTGGGATTAGCCTTGGAGAGTAAACAGATAGGAGATGAAGCTGTCATGCCTTCAAAGGATATGGTGTATAGACTGGTTCCCCGTTTTCCTTTCATCAAATCATTTCCTTGAAGATCACGAATGAAGCAAGTCTTCTCCCTAAATGCTACTTCTAAGTCTCCGTCACAGAATTGTCCCACTGAGAATAAATTGTGACCAAGGCCTTCAACATAGTATACACGACTGATCTGGATGTTCCCATTAACATAATCTCCATATCCCATTATTGCTGCGAAGTGATCATTCCCGAACCTGACCGTTCCGATGAATTTTGCGATAAAGTTTGTGAGAAGCTAGAGGTTGCCGGTCATGTGTCGGGAGCACCCGCTATCAACAATCCATAGGACAATTTGGATCACCTGCATCACAAATATTGGAAACAGGTGGAGAATTGATAACGGTTGGACCCGTTGGGTTAGAAACACAAGATTTAATTATCTTAGGAACCCATTTCAAGCTTGCAGTGTTTTGTAACCAACGTTGCCATGTCCAACTAGTCTCAGCCTTTTTCCTAATGAATGCACTAGGTGATTTGGTTGTCTTAGGTTTGGCTATGGGTGTTTCAATGGTATGCTCAGAAACAACTAGTGGTGGTTTCCCTAAAATGGACTTGGCAACAGTTTTGAGCCTAGAGGAAGAGCCACTAGTTCGTTTCTTTTTCCGTTTCAACCGAGTTTTAGCAATGCAATTTTGATGATCACCAGATAATATACTAGCACGAAAAACAATACAACTAGCATCAATCATAACATCAACATTATCATTCATAGATTCAACATCTGTTACATCATTCCTAGAATTGGACTTAGATAAGGTCGATTCTATTCCTGACATTACATCTGTGTTATTCAAACTACTTGCTTTAACTTATGAAGACTTAGATGATCCATTCCTAGACTTCCTGACTCTACGCTTCTTTTGTTTCTTGGGAGTCTTGGAACTGCTAGCCTTAGAGATAGTATCTAGTCCTGTGGAAGTAGAAGTGTTTGCATTAGTGGTTGAGTCTGATGCTTGGGTAATTGCTTTGTCTACTACATACATCCCTGGGGCAATCTTATGAACTTTTGCGTTGCCTTTGTCTAAAACTCGGAGTTTCTTCTTCAGATCAACAATGATGTGTTGGAATTCTTCATTTTGTGACTCTAATTTTCTGTTGAGGCGGACTGTGTCATTTCTGTTTTGAAGAATTTCATCCAGTTCCTTTTCATTTTCAAACAGTTTAAGTCTTAAGAAAGCCTTTGTTTCCTTATTAATTTCAGGAACATGACTGTTTTGAAATGATAAAGATCCTATGAGATTTTGAAATTTTAGTTCAAATTCAGCACTTTGATTTTGACACCAATCAAGCCTTTTTTGAAGATTAAAAACTTTGTTTTCCACATCATTGTTAATTTGTCGAAGATCCTCATTCTCTTTGACCAAATTTTCTATCTCCATTTGCAACATCTCAACATTTACCGCATGATCATTCACAAGTAATTCATTGCATGACTCATAAAGCGAATTCATAATCACAGAAACAACGTCATAACATAGAACTTTTTCTAAGAGTCGATCATTCTCATTTTTCAAAGTTTTCTTTTGATGTTTTTGTTTTTGAAGTTTGTCGTCCTGTTCTTTGAAAATGCCTTTCATAGATGCAACTTCCGTGAATAATTCTTGCTCCCATTGTGTTGCACATTTCTTTAGATGTTTGACATGAGGCAGAATTTTCTTTTGAAGAATATCTCGCTTTTCTTTCGCGACTGGGAAAGAAAAGTAGAGACTTCGATTTGAGAATTAAACTCAATTTCATTTTCTAAAAGAAATATGTCTTCCATAATTGTATCAAAATATCGAAATAATTTACTTTCTGGTAATTTTGGATCAACATCATCCTTAGTCAAAGAATCCTTGATTTGTGCAACATTTTTGGAAACAGGAAGTATTGTAGGAGAAGCATGTATTTTTGTGTTAACAAACGTTTGTTCTGGTTCGTCCTTTGAGGGGAAAATTTTGATTTGACGTCTTGCATTATAATCATGATGAATTCTGGAAAAATCTTTGTCAGTTTTTGGTCGACTCTCAAGTTCTTTTTGACGTTCAAGAATTTCAAGTTCTTCATCATTACCAAGCACAACAACTCTTTGAAAGGTATCATCAAGTAATAATTCTGCATTGTATAACTTGGGATTTTTGTTGAGTACTTTAGAAAGAAAACGTGGTTGGTCACTGCCAATAGCAAATCCAACTCCTTTGGGAACTGGTTTTACCGATAGCCTTTGAATTTGAGTTATGGATTCACCATTTTTGTAGACAATAGTTTGAAACTCTTTAAGTTTGGATTCCAAAGTGACAATTTCTTCAAGATATGAGTTGACACATTTACTTGAGGCTTGCTTTTCTTCAAGAAGATTATTTTGAGATGTTGAAAGCTCAGATTGAGTTTTTAACAACTCAGAATTTAAAGTATTAATTTGTTTTTTGAATTCAAATTGATCCTTTTCTTGTTGAGAGAGAAGCTCAGCCTTAGAAACAGTTAGCTCACGAACTTGACTTTCTAAATATTGAACTTTGACGTACTCTTTTTGGAAAGCAATCTCAAAACCTTTTTCACGTTTTTCTTGTTTTTGATATCCGAAAAGTTATAGTTTATAGCACTCATTGTCCTTCGTTAACAATGCAATTTTTTCTTTCAGATTTTGATTGATTTCATTGCATTTTTCAATTTGTGATTGGGTGGTCATTAACAAGTCCTGAAGCTCTGAATCTTGATCAGGCAAAGGATCATTTTGTTCAATATGATCATAACTTTCATCGTCAATCGAATCATCGAATGAAACGACGGTTTTATCATCATCAAATGATACAACAGTGTTTATTTGATCATCTGATGGAGATGAGAGTGATGAATCATGTTGAACAGAATTGTCATTTGTAGATGAAATGACAAAGAGAAGTCAAGAATATAACGACAAGGAAATATGTCAAAAGTAGGTCAATTGGTAAGTTTCGGTATTTACCCCATAATCCCAAGTAGTTTGTACAAAACACAATTATTTTATAAGTAAAAATAAGTTTGGACTTATAATTCCTATAATAAAAGGTTTAACAATTAAAGTTAAACAATTCGTCGATTGACGAAGTTTTTAATAAAAGAATTTTTGGAATAAAGTTTAAGGATCGAAATTTTACAAAATTTCGCCATGACCCGTTTGTTTATTGAACGTTCCCAAGTCAAAAGACTTTGTTACAAATCAATATCCCAAATCAAGTTAATAGAAAAAGAATATAGAAGGTAAAATGTATTTATTGAATATTTTTCGATAAACATTATTTCCATATTGTAAGTCCGTTGTGAATCTAATACATTAAATTCGTTACGAGTCTAACGTACTATATCCGTTACGAGTCCAATAAGTCTAAAATGTCAAAAGTCCAAATGTTGCCAATACAAGTCCAATATTTTTCCGATAGTCCAAGTCAAAATCAAAGTATAATCCGTATTATCCAAATCCAAATTCAAAATCTCAAAAGTAATCTGAAACCACCAATCGATATCAAGTCAAGTTTAATACATATTTATAAGTCAACGAGTCCAATAGTTAAGTCAAAAGTTTAATAAGGTAATCCAGATGATTTATTAGGTCCTTATTGGATTCATCAACCCAATAAGTCCAATAATCTTTTTGTCTCGCTTATTAATCCAAAGCCGAAACCTACAAAATGTCACGAGCAAATGGTAAGTGAATAGGATGAGTCACATGCTAATAAACTCCTCCAATATGCTTGTTGGGCTCTTATTGGACTCGACAACCCAATAAGTCCAATAACCATATTATTCAGGTTTATTAACGCTAAACTAATCCGTAACTTATAATCAAACTCAGATATCAAAGTCTCACAAGTATGTAACCAAGCAAGTCGTGAAAAGTCCAATGTGATAAACCGAAAAGTATATGCCTCGAAAAGTCCAACAAACCCTCATGTGTCTCGTTTTTACCCAAAGTCATTAAGCATAAACTTACATTATTTATTTTGTGTTTCAATAATTAAATAACCAATTATGTTTTTATTAATTCAAAATTTTAATAAATCTTTTGTTTCATTTTTAATTTTTGCCGAAACCAAACACACCCTTACGGGCGATTTCCCCTTGTCGAACCAAAACCAGCAAACAACCACTTGGGTTGTTTCCCTTTTCGAGCCACGGACGAAACAAACAACCCTTCGGGGTTCCATTTTTACCGAGAGCAAAAAGTCAAAAGGATACCCCCTTCGTTTACCCATATACCGCAACAAACAATTAAACCCAAATAAGCTCAAAGGCATATACCAACCAAATAAGTCACAAATCAAAAGAATAAGTCGAAAATAATTGTGAAATAAGCCAATCCAACATACCACCGAGACCATGAGGTCTCAGCTCAAACCAAACGCGGCCCAAAATACAATCCAAGTCTAAATCCAAGCCACATGGGCCTCGGTCCAAAGCCTCGTGGGCTTGTCCATTTCACGTCGAGTCCAATATCAAAAGAAAAAGAAGAAAATAAGCCGAAAGTGCTTATTTCTAGAGCTTATTAGAAGCTATTCGACACCAACAAGTTTATAGATCAAGAAAAATACACGAATAAAGATGATACCCTTTTGTATTAAATCCGTTTCCATGTGGTTCGATTCACACAAATATTTGTGTGAATCGAAGGTTTTAAATCTTTCATATAAATCCCGTTTTTATGTTTTATTTCAACGAAAAAGATGTAAAAGATGATGTTTCGGTTTTATATTAAACATACCAAGAAAAGAGGAAGATTAAATGACGAATCGGACCAAAAACGAGCAAAATCTCCTCCAAATCGACTTCAAAACCACTTGGATCTTCAAGAAATTGTGATGGAGTGGTGGTCCAAGGTGGTGGCGGCGGTGCTACGACGGCGACAGGAATGGCGGTGGTGGTCGGTTATCAAGAGGAGAGAAATGGTGGTGCTAGGGTTTGGATAAAATGACTAGAAACCCTAACTTATTCCCTTATATAGTCCAAAACATAATAATCAAAGTGAAAGATTCATCAAACTTTAGGGGGGGCAGTGTAAATAATTTCCAGGGTCCAAACTTGTAATTTTGAGAAATAATGGTTCGGGGTTAGTTTAGGCTCGATAAAAGTCGCTTGAGAATTTAAAATCTGCGCAATTAGTTTTAAAACGATTTTTCCAATAACATCAAGTAGTCAGACGACTAGTTTTGCATAAAAATGATAGAAATCATTAATAAAAGGTTTGTTAGGTCAAGACTTATGCCTGTACGCGTTGTGAATAGTTTCATAGTATGCGAGATAACCTCTCGTCTTCAAGTCCAAATGAGCTCGGAATGCTCAGTAATGTTTCAAAATGATATAATGTTTAATAATAATTGCATTTATTATTAAAAATATGCTTGGAAAATTACCGTTTGTCACATTTAATATGAATATTCTCATGTTATGTGATTATGAATAAGTTTGTAGGATTTAAGTCTTGGATTAGTAAGTTGGTTTAATAAGAGGCTTGCCTAGTAAGAGTATACAAGTGATAGTTCATGATTAGGAAAGATTAAGTTATGTTTTATGATTGTTATGTGTTAAAGTTTATTATGTTGATGTGTTATAGTTTATGGTATTGCTATGGTGTTGGATATGAGATTGGATGTTATTATGAGTTGAAATGGTCTAAAGTGTTCATGTTGCATATATGTGGATTGAAGTGTTAATCATGTTATAATCTAGTTGCTTACTAAGTGAAATGTTGATCCCAGTTATGTACTTGATCGAATTTCCTTAGCTTGTAAAGGTTTAGCTATGCTAGATAAATCTAACACAACTAGTATAGAAACTGTCTTGGAACATACTAACGTTTATGCGGAATCTAAACTTTAATCTTAAGAAGAACTATGTAATGTAACGGTAAAACACAAGAACACAATATTTAACAAAAAAAGCTTCAATATTATTACTAATACGAATACTCAATAGTTTTAGGGTTTACAACCTTGAAGCTAATCGACTCTATCAAAATTACGTATCTATCTCAATGCCCTCACTACAAGAATCATGTTGATTACCCACAAAAATTACCCACGTGTATTGATTTATGGGTATCCACCCGCAACTTACCCACAAATTACCCACTGCTAAGTATTTAGAAATGCGACAAAAGTTACCCTCGAGTTTCCCATAAGTTTACCCATGAAAATACCCATGTGCTTAAACTTGGTGTGTGATTTGTGGGTGAATTATTTCTGAATAAATAATTCACATAAACTACCCATGAACTAAATCATCATGGGAAAATGGGTGGGTAGTGTCGTGGGTATATTTATTTTACCCACGAAATACACAAATTCTTCTTGTTCATGGGTACCTTTTTGTGTGTAATATATGGGTAATTACATGCACACGACTTTATCCACAATAATTTTTTGTGGGTATCTTTTTATGGTTGGTATTTTGTGAGCAATTTGTGGGTAACTAAGCATGTCTTGTATCCCTAAAGAAATTTAAATGGGTAGCTTATACCATGATTTTATGCGCACCTTATTTAAATTGGAACATTCATTTCATTACTACAATTAGGGTGCTACCTTATAGAATTGAAAAACCCAAATTCTAATTAACATATGATTAGCTATTTACATTATATTTGTGGGATACCTACACAAAGAGACAACACTGAAAAAAAAAGGAGTTGTAATCGTGAGCGATATTAAACAATGAGGAGGGACCACGGAGGAACTAGTAAAAGATTAGCAGTGATCATAGAAAATGCCTGATAATGACGATATTAATGATGCACATTGCAAATTCATTGCATCTCTTTTTGAGTTATACGGGTGTTTGTGTAAGCTGATTTAGAAAGCTTATTAGCTTATGTAACTAAAATAAGTTAATTTAAATGTTTGGTTTAGCTTATAAATGGCTTGACGTATGAGCTTATATTAGGAATTTGATGAGCTTTTTATTCAGAAGCAATAAGTTGTTTATAAAATGTAAGCCTAAGCCCAAAACATAAGCCTAGACAAACGCCCCCTATAATAGTTGCACGTCACATTTCTATCCGTTCACCATTTTTATTAACGTCTTGTTTATTTTTCTAGATTACAAGCATTTTGATAAGTTTAGTCCCTTCGTACTTATTTAAATAAAATTTACGAGATGTACAAATACATATCTAAATTATGTTTCTTATAAGACGTTTAGCTCTTATTTTATATATCATCATAATCCAAAATTTAAAAATCTCAAAATTAGTGGCGTCAAAAATTGCCGCTCATTTTAAATTCTAAAATTTTAATATCAATCTATGATCATATATGTAACTGTTGGTCCCTTTACACGATTAGAATTAACTAGAAAGTTAATCTATTAGTGTTAATGACTAATACAATGTTTAAGGATTATTCTAACAGTTATAAAACGTGAATGTAAAAACAACAATATTTTTCAACGTTTAAATTCTTATTAGAAATAATTCCAAGAATCTATACCCAAGTGTTTTGCGGAACAAACACTTGGGATTGAATAGACAAGGGTATGGGGTGTCTCCTATCGAAACTCAAGCTTTGCTTGAGTGGTAACAATATACCCACTGAGCTATCTCAGTGAGTTGTATACTCTTTGTAGGAGAGAAGTTTCTTTGTAAAAGTTCAAGACTTTAATTATACAAAGCACACTTTAACTTCTCTCACAGTTGATCTATTTATACACAAGTATTCTAAGTATAAGTGATTAAATATAATACAAGTTGTTGAGGTTGCGTGTCTGACAATTACAAATAGTAATTGTCATTTCCAAGAACCAATAGGAAAGGGCTAAATAAGTCTTTGGGAGTTGTTGGCTGACACTCCATGACTTTTAGCCGCAATAGGGAAGGTAGAGTCTGACAAGAGAAGAGTGTTGGGTTTACACTCTTATCTTCTCAGATCTTTTCCCTATTGTTCCCGCCTTTTCTTCAGGCGTTGGTTCCTCAGTCATTCAATCACTTTGTTGGTTGAGGAGACTGGGGTTCAGTGAGCTCTTATCCAATACTCACTGAAACCATCATCTTCTTCTTTGGCTTAAGTCCTACTCAGGGAGTACCGCCTTCCTGAGTAGTGAATCCTTCTTCTTGAATTCGCCTTAAGCATCCTGAAGATGACTCACTGAGAGGCTGTTCTCTCAGTGACTTGATTTGTTCTCGGTTTAAGTTAACACTTAGTTAATTTGTGTCCAAATCATGTTCGAAGCATTCTTGGGTTTTACAAGACCCAACAATCTCCCCCTATTTGGATATAAATTATTCCTAAGTGTTTTTGATCAGATATGAGTGAGCTAAAGACTTCTGCTCATACTGAATGTACTAGAATGTAAATAAGGACACTGGAATAATAAAAACATCATCTTATTAATATCATTTACAAGTCCTAACAAAACTAAGTACAAAAGGGATAGTGGTGGGTATTCAGGCAGGTCATCAGTTCAACTTGATTCCAAGGGCTTCAAGCTTGGGCTTCTTTGACTGCAGCTCATGTTGGTCAGGATGTTCATTGATTTTTCTTTTCAGGTCATGACAAAACCTTACATTCTCAGGACTCTTGAGTGGAGAGGCCATTATCAGAAAGCCTAGCATAGCTTTGATCCCTGATAGATCAATATCAATCCACCTCTGGAAGGCTTTGTCACCAAACTCATCAATGAAGAACAAACCTCTTTCAGGCTGTTCAATGACCATATTGTTCCTGAAAGGAACACCTTCAGGGAGAGCCCTATTGCAGTCAAGACCAGGAATCTTGATCTCAGGCTCAGCTTCTATCTTCTTTCTTTTCCTTGAAGAAGACTGAGAAGTAGCAGGTTGTGCAGATTCAGGTAGAGGAGATTGAATGCCAAGTTCCTTAGGTGCTGCTGCCAATCTTTCATACCTCAGACTCAAAGACTTCATCAGATTAGGGACCACAACATTTGATTTCTTTGCTATTAATGGACCCAACTCGTCCAATTCAGTGATCCCAAAGTCAGCGAATCTGAAAGGTGAATGAACATCAAAGTTTCTCTTGTCAGCACCTCTGTAGACAGTGACAACGGCAGGATTGGTGTTTCTTTGAATATGAACATCAGTGATTGGTTCTGGCTTTAACCTTTCATTCATGTACCACTGATATTTCTTAATCCTATTCTGCCTGATCTCTTCAGCCCGTTTGGCTCTTTCCTCCCTTTTCTGCCTGAGAGTGGTCATCTCCTCAGACTGAGCTTTCACAAAGGTCATACCACCTTTTCTTCCTGAGAGATCCTTAGCCTCAAGACCAATTTTCTCAGCCTCCTCATGAACAACCTTGATTAAGGCAGACTTGCTTGCCTCCTCCTCTTCCTTCAACTTCTTCTTTGCCTCCTCTTCCTGAAGATAAGTACTGAGTTCATCAGCTGAGAAGTGGTAAAGAACTCCATCAATTTCATATGGGATCCTGAGAGGTGATTCAGGATCCTTTGCAACCGTGATAGGTGCTGGTTGAGGCTCAGGCTCAGTGAGAATGCCTTTGCCTTTATCTTGATGGGAGGAAGAGGCTTCCTCAGTGTGAGAAGGAATCTCCCCCTCAGTGTGAGAAGGAGGTTGTTGGCTTGAGACTCCAGTGTCTTTCTCCCCCTCAACTGTTGCATGAGCCATGGTGATAGCAAGAGTTGGAGTCACTGGAGTAGTAGGACCTTTGAAGGCCTGATAGATCTCAGTCATCATTGATTTGATGTCCGAGGTGTCTTTCTGAAGACTCGAGATCTGATCTGCCAGAGAAGCCTGAGAAGCTTCGATGCCTGACATCCTTGAGCCAAGAGACCATGCCAAGGATGTGGAAGATTGTGCCCAAGTACCAAGATGTTTTTCCTGAAGACCCATGGTAGTCCTGATTGAGTCCAAGGAGGTAGTAAGACCCTGAAGGTTAGAATCCTTCAGTAAGCTGAAGAGATCATGGATTTCAGCTGACTGCTTCTGATAAGTCTCAGCAGCTTGAAGGATCTTTTCAGTGAGTATGGGGTCATCTTTAACAGCTGTCTGAATAGTACCAAGGCTTTTGGTGATGCCTTCAAGAGAAAGATTGAACTTCTGGAAATGAAGATCAATAGCTGTCAGGGAATGTTTGGTGTCTGATTGGATTTCGATCACATCTTCATGAAAACTTTCAACATCTGCCTTCAGGTTGGCATAGTGAACAGCTGCTTCAGTGTGTTGATCAAACATCTCTTCAGTGAGACCAGTGAAAAGAGCTCTGTTGGTCTTAAGTAGGAATTTGACCAATGTTCTTTCAGTGAGGGGAAGAGAGTTATCATACTTTTGGAGGATGTCCCCAGTATCAGAAGATTCAGGAGACTTCGAACCTGACTTTTCACTTTGGCTTGGAGAGGACTGATGTGATGGTTCAGGTTGTTCAGGTTGTACATCAGTTTCCATATCCTCTCCTGCCTCAAAAATCTCTTCTTCACTCTCTTCCCTGAGCTCTTCATCAGACTCCATAAAAGCCTGATAGTCCCCCATGGACTCAATACCCAAAAAATCAACCGGCTCCTCTTTATAAAAAGATTTGCCTTCGGTTTGGTCAGGTCCTGACCCCTTTGTCATAATAACTGAGTGGGTTTTCTCAGCCTGACTAGCCATAACAACTGGGGTAACACCAGCCTGGCTTTTGGGGGCAGTTCCTGAAGGACTGGATCCGCCTGAGGGGTTGATGGGTTCCATATCAGCGGGTTGTTTCTTTCCCTCTGAGTCTTTGTCCCCCTTAGCACCTTCAACTACTGATGGGTGCTTTCCAGTAGTATCACTAGGTACTGATTGTGAAAATTTGTGGACCCCCTTCCCATCAGGATTGTGCTGTCCTTCAGGGGATTTAGGGTCCTTTACTCCCTGAGATCCTGAGGATGATTTCTCAGGAACGTTAACGGGATGTGAATGTTTGTGGGTCCCCTTCTCAGTAAGGTAGTGCTGCCTTACCGAGGATTTAGAACCCTTTCCTCCCTTGGGAACTGATTGTTTTTTGACAGCTCCTTCATCGGGATGTGAGGGGGTGTGGGTCCTCTTCCCAGTAGGGTGGTGCTGCCCTACCGAGGGTTCAGGACCCTTTCCTCCCTTGGGCACTGATTGTGATTTATCAGTACCTTCATCGGGATGTGAGGGGGGAATGCTTCCTGATCTGTCTGACTTGTTTTTGTCAGTTGGACCATGTGGAATGGGAGTGCCCGAGGTCACTGAGGATGATTGCTCAGTGACTTCCGTTGGCCTTTGTTTTGAGGTCAAGAGGGTCTCAGAAATGGGTGTCTCAGAGGTCTCGGCCTTTTTCAACCTCTTTTTGAGGTTGAGTTGGTTTTGAGGATCAGTCTCAGTGGCGAGTGGCTTGGGTCTAACCACCTGGCTGGACTGACCCTTCTTTGTCTTCTTCACCTTTTTGGTCGGTGAAGGAACAGGAGAGATAGCGTCATTGCCCTGAATGACTGATTGCATGTATTCAGTCAGGGCAATCTGTGTAACCTCACTTATGCTACTAGTGAAGTTTGACTTGTGCAGTACCTCAGGCTTCGTACCTTCTGCATCAGTCCTCACATAGTCAGAACCGAGTAGGTCCTGAAGCACACAGGAAACAAATCTAGGATAGGACATGTGCCTTTGCCTATGTTTTCCTGAGAGCTTAGCAACGAGGTCTCGGAAGATTATTCCTCCGATGTCTATTTTTGTACCCTCAAGGAGACTGAACAACATCAATTGTTGTGATGAGTTCAATTGTTCCGTAGAGGATTTATTTCCACCCAGGACCTGAATGACAAATGTCATCAGTATCCTCCAAATAGGGTGGAACCATGTTTTGACTACTGGAGCCTTTTCCAGTAAGCCTCCCACAGACATTTCAGGGCGTCTGGGGTCATGGGGTGCAAGAAAGATCAGTTCATTCTTTATTTCCTGATCAGTAGGGTTGGGGGAAAAGGCTTCAGCAAAGTCAAGGCCTGTGGCTTTGATGAATGCTGAGTAGTCAAAGGAGAGGGTTCTGCTCCCATTCATCACCGTGAAGGTGATGATTGACTCTTTGGTGTCTTTGGGGCTGGTTGCCACAGCCGTACACCAGAATTCCCTCAAATAGTCATGATAGATGACTGAGGGGGTATGGGTGAAAGCCTTTGCAAGAAAACAATTACGAAGATATTTCATAACGTTCTTGTAGGCTGGGTACATTTGTGGATATGAGAAATTTCCCACCACATTATTTTTGGTTAGGTCTACACCCTCCATTGTGAAATCCACGTTGGGGGCATATTTCACAGCTTTAGAAGAAGCCATTTATGGGTAAGTCTGGGTTTGACTAGGGTTAAAGGGGTTCTAAAGCTTAAGAATGCACACACAATTTGTTTTTGAGAAAAGAAAATGGCAGAGTTTAGCTTAAAAATTCTATAAAAACGTGTGTGTGAATTCTTCTGGTTGGGGTATTTATAGGAAAGAGGAGATGGGGGTGTTTTGGTCATTTGAGCAAATCGTTATTTATTCAAAAAAATTATTTGGAAATTGATTTGAATAATAAGTTTTGGGATCCGCATTTAATGCCAACACTCCACTTTCCAGGTTTAGCGCAACAGTCGAGGTGAACAGTTGAGCAGTTCTGCAAAAGTGCAACTTGCAGAGTTGAGTCATCACATATTTGAAATGTGATTGGAGAGGCATTTAATGCCAAGTGGGAATGTGGTGGCCCATAGGTGGAAGCCAGAAAGGCTAAAAGGAACAAATATTCTTGAATTAAATATGTGTTCAGTTACCAACCTCGGACATTTACTAACTAGATACTTAGAGCATTTAAGTTAGTAATTAATGTCCTTTTCAGGGTCCTGAATGACTTTTCATTCAGTGATTGGTATTCAGGGACTTGGGTTTAGTCACTGATGATTCAGGAATGAGGATTGATTCCTGAGACAAGGATTCAGGAACTTGGGTTTAGTTCCTGAGGATGATGATTCAGTGAGATGTTTTCACTGATATACATATTTAGTCAGGGACCTGAGATGTTAAGAATTTACACTTTTGTTGGAAAAAATTAGTCAGTGGACTGATTCTCTATATCCAACATTCCTAATTCAGCTTTCAGTCTTGTGAAGGTTGGTTCATCCAAAGGTTTGGTGAAGATATCAGCTAACTGATATTCAGTAGGAATGAAGTGTAATTCAATGTCACCATTTATGACATGGTCCCTGATGAAGTGATATCTGATATCAATATGTTTTGTTCTCTGATGAAGAACAGGGTTGTTAGAGATTGCAATTGCACTTGTGTTATCACAAAAGATGGGTACCATCTTGTACTGAATTCCATAGTCACTGAGTTGACTTTTCATCCAGAGTACATTTGCACAACAACTAGCTGCAGCAACATATTCAGCCTCAGCTGAGGATAGGGCAACTGATTGTTGCTTCTTAGCACTCCAACAGACTAATTTCCCACCTAGAATTTGGCAGGAGCCTGATGTGCTTTTTCTATCCATGTTGCATCCAGCATAGTCAGAGTCTGAGTATCCTTTGAGATCAAGTCCTGAGCACTTTGGATAGTATAATCCAAGGTTAGGAGTGCCCTTCAGGTACCTGAATATCCTTTTCACAGCAGTGACATGAGATTCTCTTGGGTTAGATTGATATCTGGCACATAGACATACTGAGAATTGGATATCAGGCCTTGATGCAAGTAGATACATCAGTGATCCTATCATTCCTCTAAAGAGAGTTTGATTGACTGGTTTACCAGTTAGGTCAGGACCAAGGTTGTTTGGGGGAGCCATGGGAGTTTTGACTGAGGCACAGTCACTGAGATCATACTTCTTCAGTAGATTCTTTACATACTTCTCTTGACTGATAGTGGTTCCTCTATCAGTCTGCTTGATCTGAAGACCAAGAAAGTATGTCAGTTCCCCCATCATGCTCATTTCAAACTTCTTTGCCATTAGTTTTTCAAATTGTTTGCAAAGTTTGAAACTTGTTGAGCCAAAGATGATGTCATCTACATACACTTGTACTAGTATGACATCATTATTTGTCTTATAGATAAACAATGTGTTGTCTATCTTGCCTCTGACAAATTTGTTTTGGATTAAGAAGGCTGAGAGAGTCTCATACCATGCCCTGGGAGCTTGCTTTAGTCCATAAAGGGCTTTGTTAAGCTTATAGACATGATCAGGAGACTCATGGCTTTCAAATCCAGGAGGTTGCTCAACATAAACTTCTTCTTTCAGTGATCCATTTAAGAATGCACTTTTGACATCCATTTGGTACACCTTGAAGTTCATGTATGTAGCAAAAGCAAGGAAGATCCTGATGGCTTCCATCCTTGCTACTGGTGCAAATGTTTCTTCATAGTCAATGCCTTCTTGTTGATTATAGCCTTTGGCTACAAGTCTGGCTTTGTTTTTAATGACTATGCCATTTTCATCAGTTTTGTTTTTGAATACCCATTTCATGCCAATGACTGAGACATTCTCAGGACATTTGACCAAGGTCATTACCTTGTTTCTGTCAAATTGTTCTAGTTCATCATGCATGGCCTGAACCCAACTTGGATGTTTAAGTGCTTCTTTAACACTTTTGGGTTCAATTGTGGAAATGAAGTCCACAAATAGGCATTCATTGGATGAGGCTGCTCTCAGTTCAGCAGCCATGCTTCTTGTGAGCATGCCTTCAGAAGGCTCACCAATGATATTGACAAGTTCTATATCCTGAGATCTGGTCCAACTATCCTGAGGTCTTGGGAGTGGGTTAGAACTTGTAGAAGCCTGATGGGTATGATCAGGATTGGACACAAGATTTCCATTTTCTTGTGTGTCTAAGTGGGTTGTGTCATCACTGAGATTGTTTGGGTCCTGAGTATTTTGTTCAGACTGAAGGATATCATCAGTTCTTGTATGTGCTTCAACAAACTCAGTGATGGTTGGGTTTGGTAGGTTGTGAGGGATAATGTAGTAGGAGAGGTTAGCATCATCTTGATACTGGGTAGAAGAATTGTTTTCAGACAGATATTCATCAGGAGGATATCTAGAAGAATTATCAATTCCTATTTCATCTACTGAGGCAGTTGAGAACCTGATAGTATCAGTGCTCTCATCAAAGGTAACATGAAATGTTTCCTCAGTCTGCTGTCTCCTTGTGTTGAACACTTTGAAGGCTTTTGAGACAAGTGAGTATCCTAGGAAGTATCCATCATCAGCTTTTGCATCAAATTTTCCTAGGTGATCCTTGTGATTATGAATAAACACAGGACACCCAAAGACATGAAAGTAGCTGATGTCAGGGATTCTTCCTTTGAATAACTCATATGGGGTTTTCCCATGTCTCTTGACAATTATGGATCTGTTTTGTGTATAACAGGCAGTTTTGACTGCTTCAGTCCAAAAATGGTTGGAAAGGACTGATCCACATAGCATTGTCCTGGCAGCTTCAATGAGTGTTCTGTTTTTCCTCTCAGCAACACCGTTTTGTTCAGGTGTGTATGGAGAGGAAAAGTTTTGGGAAATACCTTTCTCATCACAGAAACTTTCAAGTTCACTATTTTTGAACTCAGTCCCATTGTCAGTTCTAATTTGTTTGACTTTAATGTCATTTTGATTTTCAATGTTCCTGACAAAGGACATAATTGTTTCAGCTGCCTGACTCTTTTTGATCAGGAAGAATACCCAGGTGTATCTTGAGTATTCATCCACTATGACCAGAGTATACTTCTCATGGTTAATAGACCTTGGACTGACAGGTCCAAATAGATCCATATGGAGAAGATGTAGGCAGTTCCTGATGGAAAAGTTGGTTTTGGTTTTAAAGGATGCTCTGTGATGTTTACCTTTTTCACAGGCTGAGCATGGTTTATCCTTAGAAAACACAAGTGATGGTAAGCCAAGGACCTTGTTTTGTTTTACAAGATTGTTAATGTTCTTGAAGTTCAGGTGGGTTAGTCTCTTGTGCCAAAGCCAGTTGAGTGCATCAGTGGCCTTAGCAAAGAGACATGTTCCATCCTGAGTTAGACTTGACATGTCTAGTACATAAACATCTTGTCTCCTAGGTGCAATGAGGACAATTTCCTTATTTGCATTGAAGATGGTTCCTTGCTTATCATCAAACTGAACTATGTACTTTGCATCACATAGTTGACTGACACTGATCAGATTATACTTAAGACCATTTACATATGCTATCCTAGTAAAGACAATACCATTGCAGTTGACAGAACCATAACCTTCAGTGAGACATGATGAATTGTCAGCAAATATCACTTTGGGTCCTGGTTCTTCTACATATTTGTGCAGACACTCCTTAACACCAGTCATGCTCCTTGAACATCCACTATCTAGATGCCAAACAGGATCCCTAGCATGTTTCTGCACAAATAGTAAACTAGGTCAGTTCTTTCTAGGACTCCATTTCATGGAGGGTTTGGTATTGTAGGTCCTTATGAAAGTATTAATTGATTCATGGTCAGTGGTTGAGTGGACTGAGCTACCACATGTTTTGCATTTGGTAGTAGGGTTAGCCTCAGTAGTCTGAGAGGATTGCTTTCTTCCTCTTTTTGACTGAATGACCTTGTCTTTTCCTGAGGATTTCTGAGTGGAGCTTCCACTAGATTCACCATGTTTGTCATATTGACAATCGTCAGGATGGTGGTCATTAAATCCACACAAAGGGCAGGGAGGAAAAGGCTTGGCCTTTTGCTTCTGTTTCTGCTTAGAATCAGAAGGATAGTTCAGGCACTGAGCCTTGAGTCCTGAAAAGTTTGACATGACTGAGCATTGTTTATGATCAGAGGTCCTGTGATCTTCCTTTTTGCAAATCATGCAATAAAGAACTCTATAACAATCATCAGTGAGATGATTTGTATAGTTGCAAAGCTCACATCTTTTCAGTGGTTTGGTGGTCTTGGGTTTGGTCTTTGAGGAAGTTGGTTTTTGTTCCTTCTTGGATTGAGAAGATTTCTCAGAAGAGTCAATCTTTTCTCCTAGCTTCCTGACCATTTCAGCCAACTGATCAATTTTTGAGTCAGGGCTTTGGGTAGTTTCTTCAGAAGGGACTGAAGTTGATGAGTCATCAGTATTTACTGAGACAACAAGGTTTGCTCTTTTCAGGATGGTTGTTCCCCTTCCTGATCTCTCCTTAGGAGAGTGTGGTGAGAAGACCATAGGTGGGAGGCCTAGGTTAGGTTTAGCACCCTGTAGGGTATTCAGTGGAGGAAGTGGAGGGTATGATTCTGATTCAGACTCATCCAAGGACTCAGTGAGTGGTTCAGTGAGTTCAAGCTTACTGAGTTTTTCAGTGAGTCCTAGCATATTTTTCAAGGCCTGACTTTCAGGAAGCAAGATCTTTCCAGTCTCAAAGTTTGGTAACTTACTGACTGGGTTGTCCCTGACAATCCAGTCATTTGACTTGGGAAGCATTTCTTGCTCAAAAGATATGCCAGCTGGAACAAAGTTTAATTCATTTTGACACACAATTGGATCAACCATAAGAGGGTCAATGCCAATGGTTTTCTGAGAGATTAATCCCATAGTGTCAAAAACCTTAGGGTTCTTCTTGGTCCAGCTTTGAATGATAGCCTTTTCTTTGTTAAGTTCAGTTTGAAGGACTTGGTTTTGTTTCAAAATCTCAGTGTTCTGAATTTGTAGAGTTATTGTTTCTAGTTTGGCTTGCTTAAGTACAAGCAGTTCATCTCTACATTTATTCAATTCTGACACAATAATGTTATATTTTGAAAGCAAGTTAAGCCTTTGTTTCTCAACAAACTTTAAATCAACACAAATGTAATTCATGTAAGACTTCCAATCAGAATCATCATCCATAGAAAGTAAAGTATTAACCTTTTTCATGGTGATGTTGACCCACTCTCCATTTCTAGCATGGCCTTTTCCTACAGCCACCTGATCCTCTTCAGAAAGTGCCATCAGTGCACTAACTCTTATTTCCTCATCCGAGGAAACCTCTTCATCATCCCAATCATATGCTTCAGCTATTAGAACCTTGTTCTTTGTCTGAATAGGTTTAGATGTTTGAGCAGCCTGAGACAATATGGGGTTAGTTTCAAGAAGTGCAAGTTTAGCTTTGACATTCCTATATTTTGTTTCAAAATCCTTTTGACCCTTGTTTTGGTATTGTTGGGTGGACTGAAATATTTTAGGTTGAAACTTGCTAGTTCCTGAAAATTTGTAAGAGGGTTCTGAGAAAGTTTTAGAATAACAGTCCTTAGCAAAATGACCCTTTTTACCACATTTAAAGCATTCAGTGGTTTCATTTGCTTTTGATTTTGTAAAGTTGGACTGATTTCTTTTGATGAAACGTTTTGAACTAGCAAGGAGTGCCCTCTCTTGGAATTCCAAGTTCAGGTCATTTAGGTATTCCTCATCAGTCCTTTCATCAATTTCTTCTTCAGAAACCTCTTGAGTATCCTGCACAACACCATTAGAATAGAAAGCAGTTGATATGGGTGTTGAGGTTAAGGCCTTTTTGGACTCATGTGTTTTTGAGTCAGGGTATCTCCTTGAGATCAAGTTGTCTTCATAGACAAACTTCCCATAAATTTCAGGGAGCTCTAGGGTCTGAATGTGGTTAGCATTCCTCAGGCCTTGTGAGAAGTTGAGCCACTTCTCAGGGAGACTGTTGACAAAGCCAACATTTGTCTCATGTTTGGTCAGTACAACACCATCATTTGATAATTCATTTATCAAAGTTTTGTATCTGGTGTAGGTCTGTGAGAGACTTTCAGAGTCCTTTGCCCTGAAAGTATTATACTCAAGTTTAAGGTCCATGACCCTATTTTCCTTGGTATCTGAGGGACCCTCAAAGCTGTTTACCAAGTCATCCCAAGTTTGCTTGGCTGTTAGACAGTTGATGACTGATTCCATTATATCGTCAGGAAGACATGATATAAGGATGCTTTTCAGGCGTTGGTCTTGATTGACCACCCTCCTCTCATCTATGGTCCATTGGGCTTCAGGCTTGTTTAGCCCTGTGCCAGTCTTAGGGACAAATGGGCCATCCCTGATACAGGTGATGTAGTAGGGTTCCATACCAGTAAGATAGCAAATCATACGCTTCTTCCATTTGCTAAATTTCCCAGTTTCAAGTCTGGGTGCAACAGCTGAGTAGCTGCCACCCTTTTTGTCGACTAGCTGGGGTACATTGATATCAGCCATAGTAGGATCTTGGTTTTTAAAAACCTAGAGCACTCTTGGTTAGTTTAAAAGATTTTATAAACCAGAGGCTCTGATACCACTTGTTGGTCCCTTTACACGATTAGAATTAACTAGAAAGTTAATCTATTAGTGTTAATGACTAATACAATGTTTAAGGATTATTCTAACAGTTATAAAACGTGAATGTAAAAACAACAATATTTTTCAACGTTTAAATTCTTATTAGAAATAATTCCAAGAATCTATACCCAAGTGTTTTGCGGAACAAACACTTGGGATTGAATAGACAAGGGTATGGGGTGTCTCCTATCGAAACTCAAGCTTTGCTTGAGTGGTAACAATATACCCACTGAGCTATCTCAGTGAGTTGTATACTCTTTGTAGGAGAGAAGTTTCTTTGTAAAAGTTCAAGACTTTAATTATACAAAGCACACTTTAACTTCTCTCACAGTTGATCTATTTATACACAAGTATTCTAAGTATAAGTGATTAAATATAATACAAGTTGTTGAGGTTGCGTGTCTGACAATTACAAATAGTAATTGTCATTTCCAAGAACCAATAGGAAAGGGCTAAATAAGTCTTTGGGAGTTGTTGGCTGACACTCCATGACTTTTAGCCGCAATAGGGAAGGTAGAGTCTGACAAGAGAAGAGTGTTGGGTTTACACTCTTATCTTCTCAGATCTTTTCCCTATTGTTCCCGCCTTTTCTTCAGGCGTTGGTTCCTCAGTCATTCAATCACTTTGTTGGTTGAGGAGACTGGGGTTCAGTGAGCTCTTATCCAATACTCACTGAAACCATCATCTTCTTCTTTGGCTTAAGTCCTACTCAGGGAGTACCGCCTTCCTGAGTAGTGAATCCTTCTTCTTGAATTCGCCTTAAGCATCCTGAAGATGACTCACTGAGAGGCTGTTCTCTCAGTGACTTGATTTGTTCTCGGTTTAAGTTAACACTTAGTTAATTTGTGTCCAAATCATGTTCGAAGCATTCTTGGGTTTTACAAGACCCAACAGTAACTGACACCCCTGTTTCCTATTTCATTTCAAACCTCAACCCAAGCACTCATTCCTCCCCTTGGAAGTTGCAACCGTCAAAGGCCAATAGGCCATAGCCATAGTTTTTAAAATAGTAATAGAAACAAATATTTGGCCCAAGTCTATATCTTGATTCTTTAATAAGTTGTTTTTGCAGTTACCATTGTTATTGAACATTTCGAAGACTATGCATCATATTTTCTCTTTTATCATCTATGGTTGATCTTGGGTTTGCTTTTTAACAGTAAGTGTTTGTTATTTTATTTTATTTTGCATAACTTCAATATGGATTTCAATAATAATATGCTCATATACTTTTTTTTGTTAATAGATTTCAACAACGACAAGATCGTCGCAAGAACTATTTTTGTCTAGATGTTCCACCACTTGAGGAGGTTACACCAAAAACTTCAGGTTCAAACATAATGAAATTTTATATACTTTTTCATAAGCCCGATACGTTTATAAAATTATTTTCGTTTTTTGAATGTATTTGTTAGAGTTTGTGTATAAATATTAATATTAGTATGTCCGGTTTCGAACCCGAGACTCGGGATTGCACACAATACGTAAGAGTTTCAATGGTTTGAATAAATTAAATATATTTTATATTTTATTTATTCATTTCACAAACAAATTAACTTAACGACAGTTATTACTTAACGGAGTTAGAGATAACGGTCGTTAAAGGACTAATAATGAAAAAGGAAGCAAGAAGGATCTAGAATGCCCACCTTGGGCTAGAGTCCGCCGAACCCTCCCCTTGGGCTAGGGTTTTCGGTTTGTAGCTTGGAGAGGAAGGGATTGTTTGCCTATAAATACAATCCCATTGTATTGGTTATTCCCTAACCCTAATTCTCTAGCAAGTTATTCTTCTTCTTCTTCTTTTCTCTTGTGTTTGTCGATCCACACTTCCCAATCATCTTGGGATTTTCGTTTGATCAATAACACATAAGTGTTTAATTTGCTTGTGAATTAGAACCTAGCTTTTCCCATTGAATCGTTAGTATTACGTGTGTACAAGAACGAGTAACAAGCTTACTTTAGCTTGTGTGATTTCCCTTGTTGATCCTTGTGGTGTTCGATCCATATAAACCTTCCATTAGGGTTTATATTTTTGTTCTTGGTGATCACGTAAAAGGTACGCGTCTATTTATTTTTTAGTTAATTAATTATATGTTATCGTAGATCTATTCCGCTGCGTGTGCTTTGATGATTATGTGTTTATAGTTTTTTTTATGATTCACATATTCCAACAGTGGCATCATGAGCCCGTTTTTAACATGTAATTAATTACTAAAAACCTTAAAAATTGAATCTTGTTGTATAGATACATGCAATTTTTTAGCTAGGGTTTTATTTTTTTGCTAACCCTAATTTTTTTAGATGGGTCGACACCCATTAAATAATTTTTAGGGTTTTAGCTTTGTAAAATTTAGTAGAAACCCTAGGATTACATGCAATTTTTAGGGCTTAATTAATGAGTACCTATGTGATGTCATTAATTAGATTGCATACAATATATATTGACATGATAATATGTGATTACATGATTATATGTGCAATATAGGATCCATGACAAAATCTTGTATGTTTTGTCATGGAATGTTTTGTGTTTAATTGCTACATGATTTTTTAAGATAAATCTAAAATTAGGGAAGACCCTAATATATATATATATATATATATATATTAATTGGTTATGTGCAATGTGGTATCTAATTAATCAAAACTTACGCGGCCAAGTTATTTGGCGTCTGTGGTCCATTGGGCACAATGAGCTCGAAAACCAATGGGAGTTTTATTAATTACATACATTAAAATTCACATAGAATTATTAATATGATTTATTGAAAAGGTTTGCATGTGGCTATATGATATTGTTAATGATCATATATGTGTTATTGAGTGTTTATTTATTTTTTTCAATTACTTGTTCTTTGTGTTTAATTATGATGGATTGTAACATCAAAGAGGGTAATTTTTTGAATAAAAAATAAATGAACCTAATAACTATGAAACCTTTGTAGTAAACTATTTAATTGCCAAGTCTTATGTGCCGACAGTGGTTCGCTTCGCACGGAAATTTGCTCCCAGGCGAGACTAGCAATTAATAATTTACTACATAAAAGTTTTAAGCTTTAAATCTTAAAGTTTTAATTGATTGATGCGATTGTACAAAAGTGGTCGAAGCGGCGGACCTATTATTGACAAACTATAAAGTGGGTATAAGGAGGCTTGACATTAAATTGTCATCCGAAAGGGGCGCATTTTTAATTAGCTTCGGCGGACGTTTGCCCCTCCGCTCGCCTGTGCGTCAATAATAGACTTACCATGTACACCATGAAAAAGTGCGAAGCATCTTAAGGCAATGTTGTAAGTTTCCCAACGCCATCAATTAAATTTTGTTGATTTAAGCTGCGAATGAGTAACCAGTTTTTTTGTAGAAAACATATGATACAAAGATGAATGCATGACATCTTTGTACATATTTTTTGATTACACATCAAAAAATTTAATACCCTTAAAATTTAAGTAATATGCCATCCAACTACAAAAAGGAACACCTAAGGTTTCATCCTACATCACTAGCAGCCAAAGTTGAATGTGATGTTCAAAGGGTGGTTGTCTAAGGGTAAATTGAGTACTTTCATTGCTAGCAGCCAAAGCTGATGTGATGAAACGACGTCAATTTACATGTTTCTTAAGTTGGTTAACTTAATTGGGCACTTTCATTACTAGCAGCCAAAGCTGATGTAATGGAACGGCGCCAAGGCATAAAGATTTGGGGATGAAACATGCTTACATTTTGCAACTGATGTTGGCAATATAGTGTAAGTCCCAAGATTTCTAGGAATTGCAATTGGATATTGGCAATTGGGTGATCCCATACCTTATTGAGCACTTTCATTGCTAGCAGCCAAAGCTAATGTAATGAAACGGCGTCAATTAGGATCCTAGTTTTCAGTGAAAATTAAATGGTTATTTACCATGGGTGTTTAATTTTCTTGAAAAGTTTAATTATCGAAAGTACTAACTTTTGAACTTTTTCTGTAGAAATGGCCCAACCCGGAAACATGTGAAACATAACCTCTGCTTTCAAAATGATGATTGAAAAAGAGAAATTGACTGGGACTAAAAATTTCAACGATTGGTATCGTAATCTAAGGATTGTTCATAGAATAGCCAAAAGTTTTGAATATCTTAGTGAGCCTCTTCCCGTTGCTCCTCCTGCTAACTCTCCTAATGAAATACTTAGAGAGTATAACAAAGCTTATGACAAGCACAATGATGCGGCTTGTCTCATGCTATCGGGGATGGATCCTCAGCTGGTAAAGCAGTTTGAGAATTATGGTCCGATGCAAATGATTGAGGAACTCAAACGTATGTTTGAGAACCCTCCAACGGCTGAGTTATATGATGTGCTAGATTCTATAGCCAAGTGCAAGCAGGAAGCAACCAAACCCGTGAGTGCACATGTATTGGAGATGAAAGGATATCTTAACCAATTGGATGCACTCGGATGCGGGTATGTGGAAGATGTTAAAGTTGGCCTCATCAATAGATCCCTCAATGAGGAATTGTATGGTGAGTTTGTGCGCAATTTTAACATGCATTGCAAGGGGAAGACATTTACTGACTTGCATGCAATGCTCATTGATTATGAGAAAGTGTTGATGCAAATAATGTTCTAAAAACGTTATTTATATCTTTCGATTACTTCACGTTTTGAGGATGACAAAATGTGAAATCAAGATACGTTAAAATCAACGTAAACAAGTCTTTAATCGGAAGATCCCGTTTCTACGCAAATCACTCTAGAACAAAGTTACAACTTGAACTAGTGATCAAAGAAGTGAATTTATGTTTTGAGAATTCACATTTTAAATGGGACAAAACATTTTTTTTTCAAAAATACACATGACAAATTATTTTTGAAATATTAAGAAATGTTTTAATGGAAAAATAAGTTTGAAAATCACAACAGCTATTTTTCCCCCCAAAATCAGCTCCAACCTTCCCCAAATAAGTTTTCACCAGAAAAGACAAAATTTGGAGCGTCCTAGTCTACGACGGCTCCACGGTTCCGTTAAATTTAACGGAGCCGTGGGGTATTTAACGGAGCCGTCCGTACAAAATTTCTGTAACGTTCAGATTTTCTTTGCCTATAAATACCCTCCCCTTTCACAGTTTTTAGGCATCGTTTCACACACAAAACTTTCTGAGTTGAATACTCTCTTCACACTTTCTTTCTTAGATCATTTAGGTTAGTTTTTCTTTTGTTCAAGAGTGATCCAATCATCCTTCAAGTGATCATCTTCATTCCTCTTCACTTGCAAGAGAAGAACACAAGTATCTAAGTTGATACAAGGTGTTATCATTCCTCTTCATTATCAAGAGAAGAACACAAGTGTCCAAGTTGATACAAGGTGTTATCATTCCTCTTCATTAGCAAGAGAAGAACTCAAGGTATTCAAGAAGATACAAGAGTTGTAGTTGTTAGGTCTTGTAACACTTGTTACATCCTTGTTGTATCTTAGCATACATCAAGATTATCTTCCTTTTGTGAGAGTGTGAGTGAAGATCATTGTGATCTTAAGAGATAGTGAAGATCTCTTGAAGCCATTGGGCTTGTGTGTGAGTAGTCAAAGGATCTAGAGTAGTTAGATTAAGTAGAGTGAAGTGAGAGTTGATCTTTGTGATCGTGTTGAGATCTTGGTGATCTCTTGAAGCCATTGGGCTTGAGTGTTTGGTCACGTGGACCTTGGTAGATTGGTGCTAGCTAAGATTAGCACTCGACATCTAGCTTAGTGTCGGTAATAGGATAAGCGACGTGTACGGTTTTCTCCGCCTGAAGGGAGGTTGTTGACATAGTGCTTGAAACTCTCGAGTGTGGTACTCGGGGAGTGGAGTAGGGCGAAGAAGAGCTTCGTAGCCGAGCCACTATAAATCCTTTGTCTCGGTTTGATCTTTCCAACTCTACTCTTTACTTTCATTAGTTTATATTAGCTAGCTTAGTGTGTAGTTCATATTGGTGTTGATTGATTACACATAGAGCTCGAATCAAAGTTTCCAATAGCCAACTTTTAAAACAAGATTTTTAAAAAGAATTTTAAACCGGTAAACTATTCAACCCCCCCTCTAGTTTCCCACAATTGGTATCAGAAGCCACGTCAGTCAAGATTTTAAAGTATATCGTATTTTAAAACTTGAATCGATCAATGGATTCCGACAAATAATCTAGGAAGGGCAATCTATGCAAAGCCAACCACTTTTCGAAACAGATGTTTTATTTATTGGAAAACAAGATTTGAAATGTATGTGAAATCAAAAGACATTGATCTTTGGCATGTTATTACCGAGGGTGACTTTCAACCTATTCAAATGAATCGGAAACTAAAAAGGATGAAATAGTTTCTTATGATAAACAAAGTGATGAACTTAAAAGGAAATTAGCCTAAAAATAATGAGGCGAAAATGATTGATTTATAATGCTTTGCCTAAAAAGGAATTTGAAAGAATTTCAGTGTAATACGGAAAAAGATATTTGGAAAACTTTGTTAGTCACTCACCAAGGTAATAACCAAGTCAAAGAGAACAAGGTAGATCTTCTTGTTCAAACATATGAACAATATTCCATTACGGAAGATGAATCTATAGATAATGCTATTTGCTAGATTCAATACTATTATTACTAGTCTTAAAGCTCTTGATGAAGGTTACTCTAGCAAGAATTATGTTAGGAAGTTCCTTAGGGCTCTACATCTTAAATGGAGAGCAAAGGTTACCGCCATTGAAGAGTCAAACGACTTGGCGATGTTGTCACTCGACGAACTTATAGGAAACTTGAAAGTTCACGAGATGATAATTAAGAAAGACTCCGATATAGTCAAAGGCAAAAGCGAGAGAGGTTAGATCTCTAGCATTGAAAGCCAAGAAGGAGTCTAGTGATGAGGAATGTTCGAGTTCCGATAGTGAAGATGAGGACATATGCATTAGCGATTAGGGACTTTAAAAAGTTCTTTAGGAGAAGAGTAGGTTCGTTAGGCAACCTCGTGATGAGAAGAAGACATCACAAAAGAACCATGCTGAAAAGAAAGGGACAAGTGATAGGAAATGCTTTAGATGCGGTGATCCTAATCACCTCATAGGAGAGTGTCCCAAGCCACCGAAAGTCAACAACCAACGAGCTCTCATAGGAGGCTCCTGGAGTGATAGCGGTGATGATGAAGAAAAGAAGCCCAAGGACGAAACATGTCTAATGGCTCATGCTTCTAATGAGGTACGTTACGACTACCCTAATTTCATAGATGACAACTCGTCAATAGATGATAACATACTACATGACGAACATAATAATCTATGCAAAATTGTTTCAAAAATGTTAAGTAGAAACAAATCACTAAAGTCAAAATTGCATGAACTCGAAGTGAAAATTTTAGAACTAAAGGATCAGGTCAAAGGACTTGAAAGAAACAAAGAAATAGACGTAGGATGCGAGTCTTGCATAAGTCTTCGATTAGAAAATGAAAAACTTAAAGAAAATGCAATTAGGATAACTAGGTTCAAAAAGAGCACCGAAAATGTTTCGACAGATAAAACAAATCGTGTAAAATCTGTCAAACCTACTGATTCTGTCAAATCCCAAGACGGCACCACTAAAGGTACCAACGGTACCATTAAAATTAATGGAACCGTGGTACCGTCTGGTACTGGGGACAGAACTGAGTCGAATCTCAAAAACAAATCAAGTCCTAAACCAACTCACATAGTTGTTAATGGCACAAAGGTCTCAATCGCTAGTATAGAGGAAGTTAAGAGATTTTACAAACCCATGTCAAAACCCAAACCAGGATTTGTAAAACCTAACACAAGGCCTAAGACTCCTCCACCTAGAAAAATAAACACTCCCAAACCTCGGTCAAGAACTCCTCTATCGAGACGTAACTCTAGAAGACAAAGTTTTCCAAGTAACTATCCCGTAACTTGGAATGACTGTCAACTGCAAAGTTACTTGCCATGGGAAATTTGTCCTCCATTCCAACATCCTAACCACATGCAAGTAATGCATGGGATGTTTAATGCTAACCATTTTGGACCCATGAGATATTGGGGACCAAATGTTTGAATGTTTGTCTTATGCAATAGATATGCTTGGGAATTGACTTGGAGCCTGACGAATGGGTCAAGGATAGTGGATGCACTAACCACATGACGGGCAACCGAAGTTTATTCTCATCATACAAGGCATACAATGGAGGTAATGTCACTTTCGCTAGCAAACTTAAGGGCAACATTATAGGCAAAGGTACGATTACTCAAGACTCTCTTATTATTAGAAATGTTGAGCACGTAGATAACTTACGTTTTAACTTACTTAGCATTAGTCAAATGGTAGATAATAAGTGTAGAGTCATATTCTCTGAAGAGGGTAGTGAGATTATTAAGAATGGGAAAACCATAGGCAAAGGAGTTAGGAAAAACAGCTTATTTGTCATGAAGATAGGAAATAAGCCTGAAGATAAGATTTGTCTAGCAACTATAGATGATCATACCACTCTGTGGCATAGGAGACTAGGTCATGCCAATATGCGTCTTATACAATCATTGGCATCTAAGGAACTAGTTAGAAACCTACCTAAGATTAAGTTCGACACACACTTTTGTGACGCTTGTAAAGTTGGAAAACAAGCTCATTCTAGTCACAAAGCTAAGAATATGGTCTCGACCTCTAGATGCCTAGAACTACTTCACATGGACTTATTCGGTCCATCCGCCGTACGGAGCTACGGAGGAAATCTCAACACCTTAGTAATAGTTGATGACTACTCTAGGTATACTTGGACTAGATTTCTTAAGAATAAGACTCAAGCCTTTGAGGAATTTGAAATCTTTAGTAAGAAAGTCCAAAATCAACTAGGATGTACAATAGTTTCTATTAGGATGGATCATGGTCGGGAATTTGATAATGAAGTGCAATTTGGAGTATATTGTGATGCTAATGGTATTACTCACAATTTCTCGGCTCCACGCACTCCTCAATCAAATAGGGTAGTTGAGCGGAAAAATCGTACTCTACAAGAAATGAGTAGAACGATGTTGAATGAACAATCAATTCCGCAAAAGTTTTGGTGTAATGCGGTGGACACCTCAACTTACATTCTAAATAGGATTCTAATTCGACCTATCCTAGGAAAAACCCCATATGAAATCATGAAAGGAAGAAAACCTTCTCTTGATTACTTTAGAGTGTTTGGAAGCAAATGCTTCATACTAAACACTAAAGATTACCTCACCATGTTTGACTCAAAGTCTTACGAAGGTGTATTCCTAGGTTACTCCCAAAATAGTAAAGCCTACGTTGTCCTAAATAGAGAAACCTCAAAAGTTGAAGAATCACTCAACTTGACATTCGATGAAAGTCCTCCACAATCTAAGACATCACCATTGGTTGATGATGACTTAGATGAGGATGAAGCCATTAAGGTTAATGGCAAGAAAACCCTAGAAGATGACATTGAGGATGAAATAGTTGAAGTTGACGATATTGTCAACATTAAGGAATCCAAAAACCATCCTATTGAAAATGTCATAGGTAACCTAAACCAAAGAACCCTTAGGTCACAAGCACAAAACAAAAGTAACTTCTTTTGTTTCATATCAACCGTAGAACCTAAGAATGTAGGTGAAGCAATTAAGGATGAAAGTTGGATAGTTGCCATGCAGGAGGAACTAAATCAATTCACCGCAAACCAAGTTTGGGATTTAGTACCTCTTCCTAGAAATCAAACAATCATAGGAACTAAATGGGTGTTTAGAAACAAACTCGATGAAAATGGCGTCGTAGTTAGGAATAAGGCAAGGTTGGTAGCACAAGGCTACAACCAACAAGAAGGAATAGATTATGATGAAACCTATGCACCCGTAGCTAGATTAGAATCAATTAGAATACTCCTTGCCTATGCATGTGCCTTAGACTTTAAGCTATACCAAATGGACGTGAAGAGTGCGTTCCTTAATGGTTATATCAACGAGGAAGTGTATGTTGCGCAACCTCCGGGATTCGTTGATTTCGAATGTCCGAATCATGTTTATAAACTCAAGAAAGCACTCTATGGTCTAAAACAAGCTCCTAAAGCTTGGTATGATAGACTAAAAGCCTTCTTGATTGAACATGAATATACCATGGGAAAGGTTGATAACACACTCTTCACAAAGAAAAGAAATTCACATCTCATCATTGTTCAAATATATGTCGACGACATTATATTCGGATCAACTTGTCAAGAGATGTGCGATGATTTCTCAAAAATCATGCACGACGAGTTTGAGATGAGCATGATGGGTGAATTAAATTTCTTTCTTGGTTTACAAATTAAACAAATAGAAGATGGCATCTTCTTTAATCAAGCTAAGTATAGTAAAGAGATGCTTAAGAAGTTTAGTTTAGAAGAGTCTAAGCCCATGAAAACTCCCATGTCCACGGAAATAAAACTCACGAAAGATGAAGAAAGTGAGTCCGTGGATAGCACTAAGTATAGAGGTATGATAGGAAGTTTACTATACCTCATGGCAAGTAGGCCCGACATCATGTTTAGTGTCTGCCTTTGTGCTCGATTCCAAGAGGATCCCAAAACCTCTCACCTTGAAGCGGTTAAGCGTATCTTCCGATACATTAAAGGCACTATACACTTGGGATTATTTTATCCCAAGGGGACCGGTGTAGAAACTGTTGTCTATGCCGACTCTGATCATGCGGGAGATTATGTGGATCGAAAAAGTATGAGTGGCGTTTGTACCTTCATGGGTTGTTGCATAACTTCTTGGTTCTCCAAGAAACAAACGGCTCTTGCTATCTCCACGACCGAAGCCGAGTACATAAGCGCTGGAAAGGCATGTCAACAAGCACTATGGATGAAACAAGCCCTTATCGACTATGACATCCATCTGGATGATGTCCCCATTATGTGTGATAATAAAGGTGCTATTGACTTGAGCAAAAACCCCGTTCAACACTCCCGTACCAAACACATCGAAATTCGCCACCACTTCCTTCGTGATAATGTTCAGAAAGGAAACATCTCCATTGAGAAAGTTCCTTCCCAGGACAATATCGCAGACATCCTAACCAAACCTCTCAAACGAGAATCCTTTAACTATCTCTGTCTAGGTCTAGGAATGATGGAACATATTCCATAAGTCTCATGACTCTTGAAGTCGTCTCGTGTAGTTTAGTTTAGGTCTCCCGAGTCAAAAGAATTTGTTAGGTACAAATCCTTTTCTCGTGACAATAGGTCTCACTTAAACAGCGAGACTTGTTCGTCAAAAATCAAAATGGGACAGAAAACAGTCCCAGCAGATCACGGCTCCACTAAATGTGGCACGGCACCGTTAAATTTAATGGTACCGTGGAACCGTGCATCTGAAACATTCTGTATTTCAGTTCCCTTATCCACACTACTCATTCCAAAACCCTCATAACCTCAGCAACTGCTGTCATAACTTAACCTCACACCCAACACTTAATTACACCTCTTCAAGATCATATTCAAGACATTGAGTTACAAGATCCTCAATCATTCTCACCCTTTTTCAACAAAAATTGTAAGTCATCTTACTCCAATTTTTTAATTTTGGGTCTAGGGTTTATGCATTGATGAAAATTGAATTGGGATTTTTCAATTTTTTCTAGGAAATTTTCAATTAGAAGTCATCAACACCAAAACATTTCAAAATCTTTGGTACCAAAAACATTGAGGTTACCAAAACACCCCAATTCCATCATTTTCAAAATCTCACGAAACTAGGACCATGAAATTGTTCTTTTCATGCAGTGTTGATGCAAACTAAAAACATCTTTTCATGCATACATGATCTCATGAATATTGATCGAATTACATAATCAATATGTCTTTTTCGACATATTTGTTTGAGCAAAAGTAAAATTAGGAGTGTTAGGGTCATCTCATTATTTTCTCTTGAGTCGAGATTACCGCACCTCCACATAGTTTGCATATAGGCACATACACTAGGCATGTGCATAATGCAACTATTCTTCACTCTAATTTTTCCTTAAATTTTTTTTAGGAAACAAAAATGTCTCATGAATATGATTTTGATCATCTCCTAACCGATACCTACACACCCAAAATTTCACAAGAACCCAAAACTCCCGGTAACCACATTCGTGCCTATGTCAAACTTGAAACCCGTCGGTTTCATGAAGGCCGTGTCGTTGATTCATCCCTTGTTTACCATCGGGACATCAACAATTCCTTTAGAGCTATAGGATTCGATTGTCTACTCCACATTAACGAGCACATTTGTCCTCGTTTTGTGTTGGAGTTCTTTCGACAAGTTGAACTCGTACGTAACGAGGATCAATCCTTGTCACTTTGGTTTTGGGTCCAAAACTTTAAATTCGTCCTAACTCTTGAGCAATTTGCTCAGATCCTTCGAATACCCAATCATGGGCAATGTGCCTATACTGAAGATTGGTGTCTTGAGTCTCTCTTTCACTATCGTGAGGAGAATAGTCCGTACTGTTCGTACATACTCTCTCCAACCGAACTAACCAAACTCATCCGTACTTATAAGTACCCCTGTTACCCTAATCCAACGAAAATTCGTTTGGAAGAGGTTCGTCATGAACTACTTTCTTGGGCAGTCATCCTGCGACAAAATGTTCTAAGTCTCACAGGAAATCGTGAGCAACTCCCGGCGTGTTGTGCTCATATGATTTACTGTCTCCTAACCCAACAACCATACAATCTCGCTTACTTCTTCGCTAAGCGAATTGTCCATCTCAAGGGTAACAAAAATAAATTAATACCCTATGGGATGTTCCTAACCCGTCTCTATCACCATTTCATGAACCTACACCCTTACCTTAACGGTCCTCAATACTCCCTTGTCAAACCCATCATGCAACCCATAAACGAGTCACATGTCTCATCAATCCTTATTTCCGAATCCTCCACCCATTATGCACCCTTTGATGATCCAAATCATGATAATGAGACACATGCTCAAGACAAGAGTATGCCAAGAATGGGGGAATGCTCAAGTCATAAGTGTTGAAGAAATCTATGTTTCTTATTAGGATTTATCTATGAATAAATGCTAATTGATTTATTGCATGCTTAACTATCTCCTTGTTTAATCAATCTATGTGATGTTTGGATGATAGCTAATTTTGTCCCTTACAATTGCATGCTTATGATCAACCTAGGAAACTACATGATAGCCTTTATATGCTAGTTGTAGCTTAAATGGGATATTTTAGGTAAATAAGTACCTAGTGAATTGAGACACTATCATTTCCAGAAATTAGTTCCCCTAGAAATCACTCCCCTAGCTGCCCAGAACTAGCCTGCACAGAAATCTTCTTGCAAACAGTGGCACGGTACCATTAAATATGTACGGTACCGTTAAATTTAACGGTACCGTGTGTCATTTAAAGGAACCGTACCCCTGTTTGACGGATTTTTGCTGTTCCTACCAAAAACCCTACACCCCTAACCTCAATGTTA
>CP139502.1:120456995-120521088 GCA_021014915.2 Artemisia tridentata subsp. tridentata | reverse complement strand
CTCAAACCTGCAAATTTTTGCAAACCTAACACACCCTAGGATTCCCTTCCTACACCATAGGACAACCCCATCATCTTTAACTCAAATTTCACCCAACTTGCCTATTTAAGGCCTCACCGTTGCAAGCTTATCTTGCACTTCACCTTCAACCTCCCATCACACAAACACCATGTCCTCCACACATGGTTCAACCTCTCACATCTCCAAGAAACCTAGGATAACCGTGAAACCACCCTCAAAACCACTCTTTGTGGATCTCACAAAAGATGATGAAGCTATGACACCACCTTCCCAAGCCACTCCATACTCACCATCACCACCTTATGCACCCTCTAAAACATCATCTACCTACACAACATCTTCATCATCATTCTACACTACATCATCAATGGAGTACACACCATCCCCCTTAACTCCATTGGACAATGCCATGCCAATTTCACCTCCAACAAACCTACCACAATCACCACCTCCTATCATGGCACAACCTAATCAACCACATCCCTTTGATTTACATAGTGCTACTTGCCTATGTTGTCTCCATAACCGTAATCTCATCTACTTCTTAAGAGACGAGATTCATTTCATGTTCTACTTTATAGAACATCTCTTGACACCACCACCACCCCAAATGGGGCCCCAATCTCCACCACCTCCTAATCCACAATAGGTCTTTAGGAGCCCTCTTGGAAATGAAACATGCCTCTAGTCATTAGGGATTTATGCTTATCATTGTCTCTTTTATGTTTCCATGAAGTCATATCCATGTATGACATTTATTTTCTTTTAATGAATGAATGGGCTCTTATGAGGGTTGTTGATTGTCATTTTTAGCTCTTAGCTACTTTTCTTCTTGTGTGGTTGGATATTTGTCATAATGTGCTACTTGTTACATATTATATATGTATCTTCTAACTTTGTTTTGTAGCAAGAACCATTGCTCGATTCCTTTGTGTTCTCCAAATGAGGGGGAGTACACATCAAGGGGTAGCCTTTGTCACCTTTTTGATTAGACAAAAAAGGGGAGAAATGGGAGTAAACTCATTAAAAACTTGTTAAAACTAATTTTAACCTAACATGAGTTTATATTTTGTCATCATCAAAAAGGGGGAGATTGTTGATACAAATAATGTTCTAAAAACGTTATTTATATCTTTCGATTACTTCATGTTTTGAGGATGACAAAATGTGAAATCACGATACGTTAAAATCAACGTAAACAAGTCTTTAATCGGAAGATCCCGTTTCTACGCAAATCACTCTAGAACAAAGTTACAACTTGAACTAGTGATCAAAGAAGTGAATTTATGTTTTGAGAATTCACATTTTAAATGGGACAAAACATTTTTTTTTCAAAAATACACATGACAAATTATTTTTGAAATATTAAGAAATGTTTTAATGGAAAAATAAGTTTGAAAATCACAACAGCTATTTTTCCCCCCAAAATCAGCTCCAACCTTCCCCAAATAAATTTTCACCAGAAAAGACAAAATTTGGAGCGTCCTAGTCTACGACGGCTCCACGGTTCCGTTAAATTTAACAGAGCCGTGGGGTATTTAACGGAGCCGTCCGTACAAAATTTTCTGTAACGTTCAGATTTTCTTTGCCTATAAATACCCACCCCTTTCACAGTTTTTAGGCATCCTTTCACACACAAAACTTTCTGAGTTGAATACTCTCTTCACACTTTCTTTCTTAGATCATTTAGGTTAGTTTTTCTTTTGTTCAAGAGTGATCCAATCATCCTTCAAGTGATCCTCTTCATTCCTCTTCACTTGCAAGAGAAGAACACAAGTATCTAAGTTGATACAAGGTGTTATCATTCCTCTTCATTATCAAGAGAAGAACACAGGTGTCCAAGTTGATACAAGGTGTTATCATTCCTCTTCATTAGCAAGAGAAGAACTCAAGGTATTCAATAAGATACAAGAGTTGTAGTTGTTAGGTCTTGTAACACTTGTTACATCCTTGTTGTATCTTAGCATACATCAAGATTATCTTCCTTTTGTGAGAGTGTGAGTGAAGATCATTGTGATCTTAAGAGATAGTGAAGATCTCTTGAAGCCATTGGGCTTGTGTGTGAGTAGTCAAAGGATCTAGAGTAGTTAGATTAAGTAGAGTGAAGTGAGAGTTGATCTTTGTGATCGTGTTGAGATCTTGGTGATCTCTTGAAGCCATTGGGCTTGAGTGTTTGGTCACGTGGACCTTGGTAGATTGGTGCTAGCTAAGATTAGCACTCGACATCTAGCTTAGTGTCGGTAATAGGATAAGCGAGGTGTACGGTTTTCTCCGCCTGAAGGGAGGTTGTTGACATAGTGCTTGAAACTCTCGAGTGTGGTACTCGGGGAGTGGAGTAGGGCGAAGAAGAGCTTCGTAGCCGAACCACTATAAATCCTTTGTCTCGGTTTGATCTTTCCAACTCTACTCTTTACTTTCATTAGTTTATATTAGCTAGCTTAGTGTGTAGTTCATATTGGTGTTGATTGATTACACATAGAGCTCGAATCAAAGTTTCCAATAGCCAACTTTTAAAACAAGATTTTTAAAAAGAATTTTAAACCGGTAAACTATTCAACCCCCCTTCTAGTTTCCCACAGAAAGGACTCGCTAAGAAAGCTCCTACACCTGCTGTGATGGCAATTAGAGGTGGTAGGGTTGCTAAGCCCGGTAAACCGTACAATGTGAACAAGAAGGGAAAAGGAAAAGATGACAAAGGAAAACAGGTCGTGATCCATCAGCAGAAGCCCAAGAAGCAGAATCCTCCTCCTAAGAAGGATTATCCTAAAAAGGATACGGCTGCTTGTCACCACTGTAACACTCCTGGACATTGGAAGAGGGACTATCCATTGCTGCTTGAGGAGTGTCGCAAGAATAAAAATGCCAAGGCTGGCATGGCGCCAGCACATCAGGTATTTTTATGGTTGAATTATTTTCTTTTCCTCGTAAGCAAAATGCCTGGATATATGATACAGGATGTGGTACTCACATTTGTAATACATCGCAGGGGCTTAGAGGAGTGAAGAAGCTGAACTATGGGGAATGCTACTTGTATGTCGGCAACGGTATACGTGCAGCAGTGGAAGCCATAGGGACTGTTGACTTACTTTTACCTTCGGGTTTAATTTTAGCATTGAAAAATTGTCATTACGCACCATCTATTGTTAGAGGTGTTGTTTCAGTTTCTTTATTGTTGGATAATGGTTTTGAGCATACTTTTATTAATAATGGAATTTCGGTTTCTCTTAATTCTGTTTTTTATTTTAAAGCAATTCCATTAAATGGTGTGTTTGAAATTGATATGGAAAATCATGCATCCAACGGAAATAATTCTGTGTATAGCATCGGAAATAAGAGAATCAATTCTAACTTGGATTCGTCTTATCTATGGCACTGTCGTCTTGCTCATATAGGCAAGAAACGCATGGAAAAGCTGCAACACGATGAGCTTTTGAAAAATATCAATGATGATTCAGTTGATAAATGCGAATCTTGCATATCTGGTAAGATGACGAATAAATCTTTCCATAGCAATATGGAAAAGGCTTCAGATCTACTTGGATTAATACACACGGATGTGTGTGGTCCACTTAGACATGTGTCTAAGCGCGGTGCTAGCTACTTCTTGACCTTCACGGATGACTATAGTCATTATGGTTATGTTTATATACTTAAACATAAACATGAAGTCTTTGAGACATTCAAGGTCTTTAAAAATGAAGTAGAACTGCAACTCGGAAAGAAGATTAAGGCCCTTCGATCCGATCGTGGTGGTGAGTATATAAGCTAAGAGTTTAAAGATTATCTAGCTGAGTGTGGCATTGTCCAACAACTCACTTCTCCTTATACTCCACAACAAAATGGTGTATCTGAAAGGAGAAATCGTACATTGTTAGATATGGTACGATCTATGTTTAATCTTACAACTCTTTCCTTATCCTTTTGGGACTATGCTCTTGAAACAGCTGTTCACGTGTTGAATAGGATTCCAACTAAGAAGGTTGATAAGACTCCATATGAAGTATGGACTGGAAAAGCTCCCAACTTTTCTTACTTAAAGGTCTGGGGTTGTGCGGCGTTTGTTAAACGTGACTCACCTGATAAACTCCAACAAAGATCTGTTAAGTGTATCTTCGTAGGATACCCTAAGGAAACAAAGGGTTACGACTTTTACTTCCCACCAAAAAATAAGGTCATCGTGGCTAGGTATGGCGAATTTCTTGAGGATAATCTAATATCTCAAGAATTCAGTGGGAGAGTATATGATCTTGAAAGTGATCATGAAGATACGTCACCTTCTGAAGGCACTAACACAATTCCTGTGGAACCTGAAAGTTTAGGTCCTCCACCAGAAGTTGATGTGGTACCCATCCATAGATCTTCAAGATCTACAAAAGCTCCTGATCGTCTATGTTTAAACGTAGAGTGTGAGGAAACTATGCTAGGGGATCTTGATGAGCTAACTAGTTATAGTGTTGCCATTAATAGTCCTGAAAAGGATAAATGGCAGGTAGCCATGGATGGGGAAATGCAATCCATAAAAGACAACAAAGTCTGGATTGAAGTAGACCTTCCTCCCAATGCTAAGGTAGTTGGGAGTAAGTGGCTCTTCAAAAAAGAAACGGACATGGATGGCAAAGTACACACCTACAAAGCTCGTTTGGTGGCTAAAGGCTTTACCCAAACATACGGTGTTGACTATGAGGAGACATTTTCTCCTATGGCCGACATTAGAGCTATTAGGATTCTTATAGCCATAGCTGCCTACTATGACTATGAGATTTGGCAGATGGATGTCAAAACCGCCTTTCTGAATGGTCGCCTAGATGAAGACATCTATATGGCGCAACCTGAGGGGTTTGTGAATCCATAATTTCCTGAGCATGTATGCAAGCTTCAAAGATCCATTTATGGATTGAAGCAAGCATCCAGGCAATGGAATAAGAAATTTGATGAGGAAATCAAGAAGTTTGGATTTACTCAAAATTTCGATGAGCCATGTGTATACCACAAAGTTAGTGGGAGTAACACTACTTTTCTTGTCCTATATGTCGATGACATATTAATCATGGGAAATCATATACCAAGTCTTGATGAAGTTAAGGCTTATCTGAGTAAATGTTTTTCCTTGAAGGATTTAGGAGAAGCAGCTTATATCCTTGGAATCAAGATCTATAGAGACAGATCTAAGCAGTTGATCGGTTTAAGCCAAAGTGCTTACATGGATAAAATATAGAAGAGATTCAATATGCAAAATTCCAAGAAGGGATATTTGCCCATGCAAGTAGAAAATGGCTTAAGTAGCGAAATGTGTGCTTCTACACCTGAAGAGGTGGCATACATGAAGAAAGTTCCATATGCTTCGGCAGTAGGATCTATCATGTATGCAGTTAGATGTATAAGGCCAAATGTGGCATTCGCACAAAATTTAACCAGTCGTTATCAACAAAACCCAGGGAAAGATCACTGGCATGCTGTCAAGAACATTCTTAAGTATTTAAGGAATACTAAAGATATTTTTCTTGTATTCGGGGGAAATCCAGACGCAGAACTGAATGTTACAGGTTTCTGCGATGCGTCCTTTCAAACTGATAAAGATGATACGAAGTCTCAGACGGGTTACGTTTTTGTCATAAATGGAGGAGCAGTAGACTGGAAGAGCAAAAAGCAGAGTACAACGGCCATGTCTGCTACAGAAGCTGAGTATATTGCTGCATCGGAAGCTGCACAAGAAGCTGTTTGGATAAGGAAACTCATATCGGATCTTGGAGTGATGCCGTCAAATGAATTACCTATAAATGTGTATTGTGACAACTCTGCTGCAATCACATTCGCCAATGAACCTGGAGTTATGAAGGGCGCCAGACACTTTCGTAGAAAGTACCACTATGTTCGAGAACAAGTCGAACTGGGTGAGATCAATGTACTCAAAGTTCACACAGATGACAATCTGGATGATCCTTTCACGAAGGCATTACCTAAGGAAACGTTTACTCGACATGCTAAGGGTATTGGTCTTCGTTTAGCCGATAGTTTCATGTAAATCTGTGATTAGTATTTTGGATAAGGGACATGTAAACAATTATTATTTTAATGAAATAAAGTGCGGATAACGTTTATTCTCATTTATAATATTTGTGTCCTATATTTGCATGTTTAAATCCGTGAATAATTAATTTATTCTAAATAGTCCGTTGTCAATTAATAATATGGGAATATTATTGAACTAAGACAAATGTGAGGATTGGTAGAATGTACTGTAAGGTTGAGATACCAATATCACATGATATTCAATATTGGATAAATTGAATATAGGACTTATCCCAACCACATGATTATACTTTATGGATCGTAGTCATTAAGTAAATCATGAATATTTATCCTCAGACTTGAGATACCAGATAATTGCCGAGGATGTAGCTCATTTTCTGTAAGGTAGTCTAACGCTATCCGTAAAAGGTGGTTATAAGGGCTATTTTCGGAAGTGATGCGAAGTTCGAGGGTTATGCTCGTAGTCAATAAAGGATTTGTTCCTTCAACTTTGTGTTGAAGTTTAATACTGCTTGGCCACTCGTAGGATTGACAAGATGTTTGCGTGCGCACGCCCAAAGTCTATTTGGAAGACGGTCAGATGATTTGGTAATCTTGATCAATTATGTATAAACGAGAAACTAATTGTTAATTATGGAATGACCTAGATCCATATCCATATTAACGCGGTATTAGAAACAAAAGGATAAGTATGATGATTAAATTCATCACGTGGTTTTTCCAGGAAAACCATACTCGGATCGAGCTGGGGGCATTGGGAAGGTTAAGCTAGACTAACCCATGTCTTTACTATATTAATAGTTATCCAAGTGGGAGCTGTTAGAGTTTGTGTATAAATATTAATATTAGTATGTCCGGTTTCGAACCCGAGACTCGGGATTGCACACAATACGTAAGAGTTTCAATGGTTTGAATAAATTAAATATATTTTATATTTTATTTATTCATTTCACAAACAAATTAACTTAACGACAGTTAGTACTTAACGGAGTTAGAGATAACGGTCGTTAAAGGACTAATAATGAAAAAGGAAGCAAAAAGGATCTAGAATGCCCACCTTGGGCTAGAGTCGGCCGAACCCTCCCCTTGGGCTAGGGTTTTCGGTTTGTAGCTTGGAGAGGAAGGGATTGTTTGCCTATAAATACAATCCCATTGTATTGGTTATTCCCTAACCCTAATTCTCTAGCAAGTTATTCTTCTTCTTCTTCTTTTCTCTTGTGTTTGTCGATCGACACTTCCCAATCATCTTGGGATTTTTGTTTGATCAATAACACATAAGTGTTTAATTTGCTTGTGAATTAGAACCTAGCTTTTCCCATTGAATCGCTAGTATTACGTATGTACAAGAATGAGTAACAAGCTTACTTTAGCTTGTGTGATTTCCCTTGTTGATCCTTGTGGTGTTCGATCCATATAAACCTTCCATTAGGGTTTATATTTTTGTTCTTGGTGATCACGTAAAAGGTACGCGTCTATTTATTTTTTAGTTAATTAATTATATGTTATCGTAGATCTATTCCGCTGCGTGTGCTTTGATGATTATGTGTTTATAGTTTTTTTTATGATTCACATATTCCAACAGTATTCTCATGTTTTATGGTCATTTACAGATTCCTGGTGATCTACTTATATATTCATTGTGAATACCATACAAAGGAGTGATAGGCATCATGTTTGAGCACCCCACAATGAGGAAACTGCTTTAGTAGATTGAGACCTTCGGATATAACTCTTTCCTTAATGTAAACTATAACAACTACACAAATATGTACATGTAGATGCACTATGTTACCTTCAGAAGTTATATGTAACTTTTTATGTTTTGTGTTTGAAATAAATAGTGATGAACCATTTTACATATTGTACTTGGATCTTCGTCATGATTGAATGCAATTTCATCTTGAATCCATTTGATATTAAGGATGCTCACACTCGAACGTAAAAAATCAGTCGATCGTATGAAGTGACTGATATTCACATCGGTCGAGTGGGTTGTGGGACATCGGTCGAATATCGGTCGAGTAGAATGGAAATCCAAAGTCGGTCTAAAAGTCGACCGACTTTTAAACCTTAAATTCACACACTTTAATACTTCAATTCACAAAACATGTATATATTTGCATGCATGTACACGTAAAGAAACTGGAAATAAATTTTGAAATTTTAGATCACATACCCTATTTTTACTTTGCATAAAAGAAGAAGAAGAACAGTAAAGAAGAAGTTGTTTTAGCTTCTATGGCTTCTAAATGAAAAAAAAAAGAAGAGATGGATATACACAGAGGGCAAATAGTGACTAACTGTTTAAGCGAAGAGATGGCTTCTATGGCTTCTTAAAAAAAGAAAAGAGAAGAAGTTATTTAATTTGCATGACTTGATTCCAAAATATATATGTAGCATGACTTTGTCTACATGCAAGGTGGATCTTTGCAAATCATACACGTAGGAAGTTAGTTACATAACACGTTAATATAGGACTTTGACAGGGCAAGTGGTTCTTGAATTAAAAAAAAAAACGGGTCATTGACTGTGGCACTTTGGTCATGTCTGGTCGTCAGAGAGAGAAAGCTGACGTGGCACCCGGTGACCCAGGTCACGACTATGACTAGCCTAATGTTTGTGATTGTTACTGTATATCCATCTTAAAGGTAGGCTTTTAGCTCCGCTTACCCAAATATACATGATGAGTAATTTAGCCATGAATTTGCCCATGAATTAGTTCGGGTAAACTTATAATATTTTCACTCGAATTTGGACAAGAATGTATCTGTGAGAATTGTTCCCCACCGATTACCCATGACCAAATTCAAAGGTATTTTCGTGGTATCTATAAAATCCTATGAGATATATGCCCGCCAAACTTAAGATGATCACCCTCTAATTATGTTGTGGGTAACATACCCACACGTTCAAAATGTTGTGGGCAAATAATTAGCCTCGAAGGTTATACCCATGTCTATACATTCGTGGGAAATACGTGGGTATTTGACAATTACCCACGAATTTTGGTCATTTACCCACATAATTGGTCAGTGGGTAAGCGTCTGAATTCTTGTAGTGCCTAGAACCTCCTTTTATTGACTAAGGAGTCCTAGTTGACTTACAATAACTTGTTGTGTAAGATAAATCTTTTCTAAATCTTTTCTATACTTATCTAAATATACTATACATATCAAACCGACTCTAACACTTCAGCAGTCTTAACTTTAACTCAAGCAGTCTTAATCTTTACTTTGATAGCATTAACTCTTCAGCAGTTGTAACTTAGTACTAGCAGTACTAACTTTGTACTAGCAGCACTAACTACTTAGTGTATATCCCTTGAAGTTCTTCAACAGTAGTAACTTCTATTAGCAGTCTTATCTTTACACCAGCAGTCTTAAACACTTAGAACATTTATCGTTGAAGTCCAAGAGCAGTCTTGACATCATAGAGCAACAATATCATTCATATGAGCAGCAGTATCATGTAGAAGCTTTAAATCCCAACAATCCTCCCCTAAACTTGATATTTTCTTCTAAAATCATCAAGTTTCATTCAAAGCTTTAGCCATCACCATGAGGATGCTTCCAAACACTTCATTGTTGATTCTTCAGTCGTATGATAAACCAAATAAGCTCATTTTCCATATTACTGTCATACTCCAGTTGAACCTTACTTTCCTGCATCATTCCCAATGTAGTCTTTGTAAGTGGATACTTCTTTTCAAGCAATATGTAGACATGCATGGCATCCATTGTCAACTCATGAACTCCACAAGTGTCTATCAACCTCCAGCTTATCACCTTCTGGTTATAGAATGGTCTCCTCCAAACTTCATCTTCTACATGAGGTTCAAACATGGTCTTCAAGTCATTCCACAATAAATAATCATGATCTGACACTGGTTGCTTCAGTGGTCTTGTTGGTCCATATTTGTCTTTGACAAGCTTCCACAGAGTCTCCAAATCCTCTCTGTCAAAACTTTTGAGCATTTGATTAAACCTTTAGAATATTTGAATCTTTCCATCAGCTCTCTTGATCTCATAAATTACTTTCCTTATGCTCTCATTGTATACTCTCCAACCAACAATCCTTGGGGGCTTAGTAGCCAAAGGTACAGCATCTATAGGTACTTCTTCTTCATCAAAAACAACTACCATATAACTTTTAGCTTCATCTGTATCTTTGTCCCCACTATCATCCACTGTCTGCTCTTCACCTAACTTTTGTTTCTTGGTCATCTCTTGTTCTAACTCTTCACCTGCTCTTTTAGCACTGCTTTCTGCCTGTTCTGTGTCCATAGGAACAAATGTGTTTACTTTCCTTCTTGCTTTGTAAAACAATCCTTGAATCCTTTCAAAACTCATATGCTTCAATTGATTAGGCTTCCATTGATCCATGTTCTTTAAGTAAGCACACATTATACTTCTTTGTTGAGCTTTGGTAGGTGGTTTGTTTCTCTTTGCTTCTGCTCTTTTTGCTACATAGAACTTTCTTTTTTGTTCAAAGAATTCAGCCAGTAGCTTAGCCTTCTCATCAACAGTTAATTGTGCTTGCTCTTCTTGTGTCATTTTTGAGCCAATTCAAAGTCAGCATCACACTGAGCCTGTACATCATCCTATTCTTGAATAAGTGTAATGTTGGCTTCTTCATCTTTCTGAGCTCTTTCTTTTCTGATTCTTTCATCCTCAACATCAAGTTCAGCTTGCACTTTTCTTGTTAACTCTTCATCTACTATGAGTTGAGCTTTCTTGGACAAAGATTTTTCCACAGGTTCTTCTATCAAAATCCCTTTGCCCTTTCCCTGTGGTTGTGTTAGAACAGTTGTTGTAGTTGTTGTAGAAAATGGTTCTTTGATGACAACTCCTTTGACTGGTGGTTTTGTGCTCTTCAAAGCAGTAAGAGTTTGAGCCAAAGTCAGTTCATCTTCAGTTATTGTTGCGGCAAAATTAACATATGTTTCTAGTTCAGCAGTACTAACTTTAAGCCCAGTAGTACTAACTTCTTTATTGACAATACTTGCTTCAACAGCATCAACCACAACATCAACCTTTAGCTTATCAGCATTATCTAACTTAATAAACTTATTATCTTCAGCAACCAACTCTTCATCTTCAACCTCCCCTGAAACCTTGTCCTGATTCCTCCCCTGTTTGGAGGCATCCTCCCCCAAACTCTCAGCATCAGAAGAAGATTCAACTCTTGCCTTAGCACCAATTTTGAACAATCTTTTGAGCCCAGAGGTTCTTGATCTTTTTCTCTTCTTAAGCTGCTTTACTCTTTTCTTCAAACTAGTAATTTCATCTAGTTGAGAGCTAACAGTCTTTGTGAGATCAAGAACCTGTTTTTGCAAAATTGTACAAGTTTCCATCAATTCCTTTATTTTTATTCTACCCTCATCACTTCGGATTGTGTTACCTATCCCGAGAGGTGAATCATTGGGTGTGTTAGGCATAGTCCCAAACCCAGTTTGAGCATCCATGCCCCCCATGGTTTCTTGGCACCTGGGAAAACTACCTGAGCTAGTTCCAGAGGAACTTGACTCATTAAGTGTTGCCTTGGATTGGGTCTTAGATATGTTACTACTGTCCTGCTCTGCATCTAAGCTAGTAGCATCCCATTCCAAACTGTGACCCCTCTCCGTATGCACAGCCTCATCTGGTACAATGTGAGTAGAAGCACTAGCCTGAGGTAGGTCAATGTTCTTTCTGCTTTTCCTACGTGTATAGGTCTTTCTAGGTTGTGAGGATGATGCCAAAATTGTTGGTGTGTGATGGGTATCAGTGGGAGTTCCTGAACCTTCACCCTAGTTTGGTTGTTGGTTCTGCACCAACATTGTTGGAAACAATGGTGTGACAGTTCCAGAAAAGTCTTTTCCTACCCTTCTCATATTTGCAAAAATCTTTTTGGAATGAGAGGGTGCAAGATATGTTCTTTTATTAATGACTTTTTTCAGAAAATTGTTTGTTCAGAAAAACTTGTAAAAACCTTGGATACATATAAAATTTGTTAGCTAATTTATTCAAGTTCTTAACCATACCATCAAAAATCAGCTTTGAAAAATTAAACTTTTGGTTTGTAGCCAAGCAGATTATAGCAGAAGCCATATTGCTGCTAAACTCATTCCATGAAGTTGTTTTAGGACTAATACATTGTAAGATGGTATGAATTAAGAATTTTCAGTTTGCTTTGAAAAATTTTAGTGAAACATTTTTCTTCTCATACCCCATCAGTTCAAGGTTTTCAAAAATTGTAGAATTTGAGAGACACTCAATACTGTTTTTATCATCTACTAGTCGAAGAGATCTTCTAACAGGTGTTTCAGTAATGAGTATATCTTGGCCATCTACAACGGCCTGAATTTATACTTCATTATTGATTGTTTTGACCTTAGCAGTAGACCAAAGCTGTTCAATGTGTGAAATATATATAGTAGGATTAATAGTTAATGCATACCTTATAGGGTTTGCATTCAAGAAATCAATTATATGTTCAAATCCTTCGCTTTCTTTGGGTTTTTGTAAAAATGCAACCATATTGTGAGTATCAGCAAAGTGTAATTTCATCATTGTGTGGTTTGTGAAATCGTGTTGGGTTTTGCAATTAGATGATAAAATTGAGTTAGGGTTTGCTTTGAGAATGTTTTTGAATGAATAAAATGTTTTTGAATGAATAAAATCGATTGTGTGAATGACTGAAGGATATAAACCCTTAATCGATTTGAATTTATAAAACAGTACCCTGTACTCTCAAACGCAGCAGCAGAAACCTAACAGCATTAAGTTAAGCCAGGCAGCATTAACTTATGCCTAGCAGCATTAACTCAGTTTCCACTCCAAAAAACTTATTTATCAGCATTCCGACACATATCTTTGCTTATCCTGCAAAATGTTAGTCCAAACACCAAACAAACACAAGCCATAACACTTTTCACAACATGATTAGACTTAACAGTTTTAACCAACAGCAGAAACTTAGTAGTTCTAAGTATAACTAGCAGTACTAATTATACTGAGCAGTAGAAACATTTAATGACTTAAATAACAGTACTAATCCTTACAAAACTCTACAAAAACATAAAGAGATCAAAGATCTAAAGATTTAACATTCCAATACTGGCAGTTAAATATTGAAATCTACCTACATCAAAAGCTTTTGTAAGCAAATCTGCAACATTCTTGTCAGTATGGATTTTGACCATTTGAATTAACTTTTTATCATTGCAATCTCTTATAAAATGATGTCGGATCTCTATATGCTTTGTCTTTGAATGAAAAAAAAGGATTTTTAATTATGCACATAGTACTGTTATTGTCAACAAAAATCTTTGTATGCATAAAATTGTACCCATAATCCAACAGTTGATTCTGAATCTAGAGCACATGTCCACAACAACTTGATGCAGCCACATATTCAGCTTCTGTTATGGAATTTGCAACCACAGTCTGTGTTCTTGCACTACCATGAGATCAATCTACACCCAAGAAATTGACAACCTCCTGTTGTAGACTTTCTATCCAAGCTTGCTCTGACATAATCACTAATAGTGTATGCTACCAAATCAAAAGGAGAATCTTTTGGATACCAAAGGACCAATTTTGGTTGACCCTTCAAATATCTAAAAATCTGTTTCACAGCATGAAGATGTGAAACTTTTGGTGTGACTTGGTATCTTGCACATGCACACACTGCAAACATAATATCTGGTCTTAAAGAAGTAAGATACATCAATGAACCAATCATTGATCTGTATAGATGAACATCAACTTCTTCACCATCTTCATCCTTAAGCAGAGGCTTTGAAGTTTCCATTGGTGTACTTGCAGTCTTGACATCAGTATACCCAAACTTCTTTAAGATCTCAGCAACATACTTATCTTGACTGATAAATATGCCTTCCTTGTTCTGCTTTACTTGTAAACCTAGAAAGAAAGTAAGTTCTCCCATATAACTCATCTGAAACTTTTCATGCATCAGCTTCTCAAATTCAATACATAACTCCTTCCTTGTAGAACCAAAGATAATATCATCCACATAAACTTGAACTAGCAGAATATCATCTTTGTGTCTTCTGATGAACAAAGTTTTATCAATCTTCCCTTTGTGAAACCTATTGTCCAACAGATATGTTGACAAGGTTTCATACCATGCTCTAGGAGCTTGATGTAACCCATAAAGTGCTTTTTCTACCTTGTAAACTTTGTCAGGAAAGTCAGGATCTTCAAATCCTGGTGGTTGACAAACATACATTTCTTCTTCAATCTTTTCATACAGAAAAGCACTTTTGACATCCATCTAATACACCACAAAGTCTTTAAATGAAACATAAGCTAGAAACAGCCTAATTGCTTTAATTAGTGCAACAGGGACTAGGACTTCATCATAGTCAATCCCTTCTTCTTGTGTGTACCCTTGAACAACTAATCTTGCTTTATTCCTTATCACAATGCCTCTTTTATCCTTCTTGTTTCTGAAACCCCATTTTGTACCTATAGCCCTTTTGCCATTAGGTAAATCTACCAAAGTTCAAACTTCTTTCAGCTTGAATTGTAGAAGTTCCTCCTGCATAGCTTCTACCCAGCTTGAGTCAATGCTTGGATTGTCATTTTGGGTTCCACTTGTGATAAAAAGCAAGCAAATAAACAATTTTGAAGATTTTTATGACTGTTTCTTAGTTTAATAGTTCTAACAAATAGCCCTTGATCTGTCAAAGTCTTGGTCATCTTCCTTGTTTGTACAGCAGAATGCACATCTCCAATAATTTGTTCATGTGGATGATCTTTGTGAATTCTTGTAGTTGGAATATGTTGATCCTAATTATATACTTGATCGAAGTCCCTTAGCTTGTAAAGGTTAAGTTATCTTAGATAAATCTAAAACAACTATATAGAAACTGTCATGAGTTTATCAAATACTATGCGGAATCTAGTATTCAATATTAAGAAGAACTTTATAATGTAACACAAGAACAAAATTTAACAAACAAACACCTTCAATATTATTGATGAATAATACGAATACTCTCCTCGTATTAGGGTTTACAACCTTGAAGCTAATCGAATTTAAAAGAATTACGTATCTATCTCAATGCCCTAGAACCTCCTTTTGTAGACTAAGGAGTCCTAGTCGGTTTACAATAACTTTCTATACAAGATAAATCTTTTTCAAATCTTTACTATAATCATCTAAACATTATAAACCGACTATACAATGTTTATCCCTTAAGAAGTCTTAACTAAATACTCTAGCAGCAGTAATATTAACTCTGGCAGCATTAACTCTTCAGCAGTCTTAAGTTTGTACTGGCAGCATTAACTTTTCTTCTAGCAACATTAACCACTTAGAGTATTTTCCCTTAAAGTTCAGCAACAGTATTAACTTGTTCCAGCAGTCTTAACTCTTTACAAGCAGTAGTAAAACACTTAGAGTATTTTCATTGATTCCCAAGAGCAGTCTTAACCATATGAGCAGCATTATCATTAACAACATTAAGAAGCTTTTGAATCCCAATAGAATAGGACTGACTGGAATTGTTTCATCCAAATTGCCCATGTCAGCCTCTTTACCAGCATCTTCATCATCAGTTTCAGTCCATATGTCTTCCAATATAGGCATTGTTGGATCAAATGGATATTCACTGCTATCTTTTTCACCAATAGCATCATCTTGTATGCCAGCATTAACAGTTGAACTAGTAGTATTAACTCTGTTAGTGTTGTTAGTGCTGTTAACATCATCATTCTTCTCTTAATCATCACTCTTATTGTCTTTTCTTGGATCTTTATCATCCTGCTTTTTATCATCACTTGAAGACTTAACTTCATCATCTTGAGAACTCTTTGACTCTTGGGTTGAGATTGGTGGATCAGCAGTCCATAATGGTAGCAAGATATATTTCTTTGCAGGTTCTGTCTTATTTCTAGCTTGACCTGCATCATTATTAGCTTTTGTACTTGGAAAACCATTACACTGTGTACCTGCAGCAACTGGCTCATAATTCATTGTTTTTGTTAGTGCATCAATATCAAACAGTCAGTCTAGTCCACTACCTACAGTATTAAGTGTACTCTCACTAAACCTAATATGCAAGTTTTCTTCCACTATCCTTGTTCTATTATTGAATACTCTAAAAGCTTTACTATTCAGAGAGTATCCAACAAAGAAACCTTCATCAGCCTTACCATCAAACTTGCCTAAGTAATCTATGGTATTAAGAATAGTAACAGGACACCCAAATGGTCTCATAAAACTTAGAGTTGGTGTTCTACCATGAAAAAGTTCATATGGGGTCTTGTTATGAGGCTTAAAAACTAACACTCTATTTTGCACATAGCAAGCAGTATTAACTGCTTCTGCCTAAAAAGTAGTTGGCAACTTTGAATCAGCTAGCATAGTCCTAGCAGCCTCAATTAGTGTTTTATTTCTCCTCTCAGCAACTCCATTTTGTTGAGGAGTTCTAGCTACACTATACTGTCTCATAATACCCTTCATCTCACAAAACTGATTCATATCTTTATTCTTAAATTCAGTTCTATTGTCACATCTAATCACCTTAACCTTTTTTCCTGATAAATTTTCTACTCTAGTTATAAAGGACTTAAGAATGCCACTAGTCTCATCCTTAGTAGCTAGAAAGAAAACCTAAGTAAACCTACTGAAATCATCTATGACAACTAGGCAATACATTTTCTTCATTAAACTTTTTACAAAAGTTGGACCAAACAAATCCACATGCAACAATTGTAAAGGTTGACTAACAGAGTTCACTATTTTGGTCTTACAAGAGGCTCTGTGTTGCTTTCCCTTCTGACAAGCAACACATGTTTCATCATGTTCAAAAAGTTTGGAAGGTAAACCTCTTACAAGATTTCCCTTAACCAGTTTATTCATTGTTTTAAAATTCAAGTGACCTAGCCTTGTATGCCAAAGTTTAGATTCATCAGACGTGGCTTTTGCAAAGAGACAAGTTAAACCTCCTTTGGGAACCATGTTCTCTAAATCAACACTGTATATATTATCCTTTCTAGGAACTTTAAGTAAAACTTGACTTTCATTAGTTAACTTAAAGTCAGGAGACAAAATAATACATTCAGTGTCATTAAAAAAGAACACTATTCTTTTTGTCACACATTTATGAGACACTAAAGAGATTGAATTTTAACTCTTTGACAAAATACACATTCTCAAAATCTAGTTTACCAGTTCTTATTGTACCTTTGCCTGTGATTTTCACTCCTATGGGGTTACCTCCAAAGGCAACATATCCTCCATCAATTTCTTTATAATCTGTAAGATAGGACATGTTCCCTGTCATGTGCCTTGAGCATCCACTATCAATCACTCCTTGATCCTGTAACTCCACCTGTTGATTGCCCTGCACATAAGGTAAGAAAATCAGTTTCTTTTGGGGACCCAAGCCATCACTAACTTGGATCTGCCTTGTGCATCAACATAATCAAATTTTTCTTTAGGATGATTGATGCATTGTCATGTTTGGAAACATGGTCTAAAACTTTAATTTTTGGTTTCCTAACCCAACAAGCTGAGGCCTTAACAGCATGAATATAGTTTCCCTTAACAGCATCAACTACTGTTTTTGCCTCAGCAGTTGCAACTACTGATTTTGGCTTAGCAGTCTTAAGTGTTGTTTTCTTTAGAATGGGCCTTTTAATAGTTGAATGTGCTGTTTTTGAAAAATGGGACATTGAGTTAGCAACATTCACTGTTGTTTTGGTGTGAGCAGTATTAAATTGTCAAGCAGTATTAGCCAATACTGCTGATTTTGAAAAGTTTTGTCTAGCAGTATTAAGTGATACTAAACCAGACTTCATTAGTACTGCTTTTGGAACAAAGTTCTTTTTAGCATTGGGGTACGTCTTTTTAGCAAAATTTTGGTGGTTCACCCTTTTTGCATTGTTCCAAACAGGTTGTACCATCTTTTGATTTTGAAATTTGTTTTGATGGTAACAACAATTATACTGAAGATGCTCCAAACTAACACACACATAACAAGCCTTTTTAAACATCTCAAAATTACTTCCTAATCTTTGAGACATCATGCCATTCCAGTTCCTTTGATTTCCTCTTCTAGGGCTGTTAGTGTTCTGCCTAGGTTGCTCATCTTGATTAATAGTTCTCTTAACATTTTGACCTTGTGAATTAGGTTTAACAAACTTTATCTTTTCAACACTAGATCTAACAGTTTTACTTTCAACCTGAGGTGTAGACACAACTTGATCCTCATCATCTGACACCCAATCTTCAATAATTGGTGCATCAGTGTACTTCCTATCAATCTTAGGCTTTTCCTCACTAATCTTAGTTTTACTATTCTCACATACAGGCTCTTTAAACTCATCTAGACCAGTAAAAGATAAGTCAGCAGTGGGAGGCACAAACTTTCCTGTAATGGGAAGTGCAACTGTTTTATAGCCTATACCATTCTTGAACTTGTTAACAATTTGACACTCTACAATCTTGTTAATACTTTCAGATGCATGTTCATATCTTTCCACATTAAATTGAATGCTTTCTTTTTCCTGTTGAATTACATCTTTTTCATTTTGAGCTTTTTCAAGCCTTTCAGTAAGCTCTGTAATAATTGTTTCTTTTACAAAAAGTTCACCTTCTAAAACATTAACCTTTTCTACATACTTAGCCTCATTATTCTTATAAAATTCAAGTCTTTGTTCTACAGACTCTAAACCTACCTTATAGCCCAAAATATGCAACTCATATTTTTCTAAATCTTCTACTAGTTTATTATTCTGAGCTTTAAGTAACTCAATAGTATCTAAAAAAGATTTATAAGAACAACCAGAATCATTAGATACCTCAGAGTCAGAACTTGAAGATGAAGATAAGCAGGCTGTAACACCCCAACCCGACAAGGGTAAAGACATCACAATAATGGTTTCATATCAGATCAAAACAAAGCATACATCTATAGTAATACAAGAATTCTCAAAGGTTACAAATGAAATACAGATACTACAAGATTACAAAAGAACTTCCAATAAATGCTAATTCCGAAATAATGATAACTTCTAGTCATTTCTAAAACTAGAATAGCTATCAAGTCTTCTAAGTCCAAAGGTACTCTCCACTCATTCCCAGCTTCCTACTAAAACCTGCCGGAGGAAAAGAAATGCGGCTGAGCTACGAGAGCTCAGTGAACAGATATAACGATAACAAACAGTAATAGAGAATAGTGCAGAATAACAGAAACAAAGGTCAAACAGATGTAATATGGTTCACGGGATAAGTCAAAGAATAAGTATAAGGGAGAGAGAAAAGGGATAGTAATCCACCACGAGCCCAGAAACAGATCATACCATATCATAACCATAAAAATTCAAATCATATAGAGGGGAGACCTCTCAGATAATCAGATAATATGAGGGGTGTCCTCATTCTTCAAATGGAGTAGCTAGCTCCCAGATATATGTGAAAGGCGTGTATTGCACACAAGCACCAGTCACCAGACAATAAAGATCATACATAGATAATCCACTAAACAGATCAGATCTAGGATGCATCCATACGCCCCCGCAGATAAATAGTGGCCAAAATAATATAATGTGCATATCAGATAACAGATAAGGGGACGTGGCGGAACATCACTCTACCGCCCTAGAGTCATGCCATTGGTGCATCAATGACACGGCCATGTTACCTTCATGGCTAGGAAACAGATTTTGGCTCGGGTATCAAACTAAGAGTCAGGTATCATATCAAATCAGAGTGTCATATCAAAAGGTCCATATCAAATGGGTTCATAACAGATGGTTCATAACAGATATATCAGATGTAATGCCAAGGTCCAAATCAGAGTTTACCAGATCAAGGTTCATATTAAGTAATCAAGTCAAGTTTCAGATCAAAAGTTCATTACAAAAGTTTCTATCAAAAGTCCATTTTAAACAATCATTTATTCATGATTTTCATAAAACGATCCTTTAAAGTGGTTTTCATAAAAATAATATTTCAAAACGGTTTTTATAAAGATAGTCTTTGAAATATAGTTTTCATAAAAGTTAGTAACATTTTATGTAAAAGTAGTTTCGCATCATTTATAAACATCTTTTAAAATGGTTTTTCTCATAACATTTCCATAGTATAATTAAAAAGGTTTTCATAACATAGGTTCATAACAGAGGTCATATCAGATGGGATCAACAGAGAAGGTTCGAGCAAAGGGAATCATAGCAATGGCATCAGTTCAGAAACTAACGGATCAGAAAATGAAAGAGATCATGAGAAACCTTATAAGGAAGGTCAGAATATCTGTACCTTATACCGCAAGTGAAAACACAACAGAAAATATAAAGGTCGGAAGCAGACTCCATCTTCAGCGAATCTACAGGAATCATGACTGCCTTATTAAAAGCTTATTTAATTCAGATTACTTATTTTAGTCGGCTTTCCATTTCTAGTAACTTTCCTATTTAGGTAACTTTCCAAAAATAGTAACTTTCCATTTTTAGCAGGTTTCCCGAATTAATAGCTTTTGGGGTTATAAATGACAATTGAGATTAAATGTTTAATATAACCAATATCATAGCTTGGGGTTTATTATGATAATTCCCAATGTTAAGGTTTAATTATAACATTTATCAAAGATGAGGGTTTAATATGCAAATTACGAGGTTTAGGGCCAAATGTGTCAATCTTTCAAAGTTTCGGGCTAAATATGATGACCTTAGTTTTAAAGCTCCTAACAGATTCAATGCATACGTTATATATATTTATCCTATATTTAACTCACACACCCAAGCATGCACCTTAATTCGAAGAAAAACCGAATACTAACACCCTCCATCGAGCCTACTCTAACCATCCTATACCAACGACTCTCGACCTTCAGTTTGTACCACGTTTTTTTTTTGACCTTGAATGAGCCACCAAAACTCACCCTCATACACACTACTAGACAGCAAGTATAACGATACTCATCGCGTAACACGGCGAGACCACAGTATGATTAAACGAGACCAAAAACGACCCTTACATTTAACTTATTTCCAGGCACGATTAGTATACCTCCATATGGTTTAGTTCGACATGTTCACAAGTGTTTAACAGTCCTTTTATATCTCACACACGAACTCACCCCTTTTGACAGTAACCCCACGAATTAATTCTGAAATAAAGAACACCACAGAGTCCATATTTACGTACTTCTAATCCGATTAAATATGGTCACGTATTGCAGCCCTTTTTAATTCACGTATACCACATGCACTCTCATCTTTATTTCTTGAGTTCATAATCATTTTCTTATATTGTATATAATATATAAATCATGTTAGAATTAAAAGAAAAAGTCAGATTATGGACATATATATATCAACGGTTCGAAGGGTTCAACAAGATCGACATTCAGGAGTTTAGTTTAATTCTATTACGTGCTTTATTCAATAATTAGAACTCATCCCTTGTGACAACTTAACGTAGTCTTCTTCATACAATGCTCTAACGAGACAGAGGAAAAAAAATCTGGGTTTATATATGAGTTTGCTTATTCTCTTACGTGACGATTATTGTATTTAATCTTTAATAAACGAAACAAAAACTATTGCTTTCACATAATTCATTCGAGTAATAGTTTAGACGAAACGGAAATTATCAAAACGGTTTGAGGATTACCTTGATCGGTAACGAGACAAAGAAAAGAGAACACGCGACCACACCCCGTATTCAACCACACACGATCTTGGAAAACCCTTAACCACGAATGGAATACCACGACAACAACCCTCAACCTCTTCTTTGAAATCGAGAGAAGAAGCAACCAGTAAACCTTTTTTTTTACGTCGTATGAGTGAAAAGAGGAAAGGAGAAGGCGTATTTTATGGATAGGAGGTGGTGTGTGAATTGTAAGTCACCATAATGTGAGTTGGAGATGTACACGTTTTATAAAATAAACAATTGAGGGAATAATGAGGAGCATTTCATATATTATGAATGTGCCGTGATTTGTGCTAAAGTTTAGGAAGACTACTTCTTCCATTGGAATCTTATACGGTTATAGCTTGACTCAATTAATGTGTGATAGAGAAAAATAAGGGGTCCAAGCTCACAATAAAAGGTTACCGAATCTTGTATTTTAGGTTAATATTAGGAACATTTTTATTCATTGTTATTTAGCGTAAAATTTTAAATATCAATTACTTAGGTTAAATGTTCATATCGTAGTTTCGAGTCATAACATGATATATAACTCAAGTTTTAATTCATAGCGTATTTTATAAGTTCTTGAAAGTTCAAAATTAGAGGGTATTTTGGTCATTTTGCATGCTTTTAAATTTTGGGTTTTACAACTTCTTCCCCTCTAAAAGAAAATTTTCGTCCTCGAAAATTGAGATGAGACGAAGCGGGAAACACAACGGACAGTGAACGGAAATGTGAATGACTTGTTTCTCATGACTCTATCTTGCTGATCAAAAAGCTTCAGTTTCCTCAGAAAACATACCATACTTAATACAGATCAAAGAATAATATACCAAACGTAATAGATGATAATCGTAATCTCTCGAGAGAGATACAGGAACTACGTAGGATTTTGACGGATACGCCGTCCATAAAATTTGATTAGACAAATCAGATGAGAACGTACATAAAACAGATTGTCAATAACATCAACCGGTAGAAAGTTCTACGACAGTACTTAAGATTATTATCGGAAGTTCGGAGGTCAGCAAAACGCGTGACGAGAATCCAGACGTATCAAATCGCATAACGGTGAAAGAAGATTACGCGTATAGGTAGAATGAACCTAAAGTCTCGTTAACGAAGATGATCTCACACAGTTATCAGAATTCCTAAAGCTCTAAGGCACTTCTCGAAATATCTGATGCCCACAACAAGTGCACGTTATATGATGTGAGTATTATCACATTGGCCAGACGTCATAATACTGGCATCATATAAATATGCCCTCATGATGGTCATACTTTATCTCAAGTCGTGAACAAAATAACTTATCTTAATCCGCCTAGTCCTTCTACAGTCTCAGAGGTCATTAAAATCAAACACCATAACTAAGAGGAGAACTAACTACTCGAAAGAGTTAACGGAACAGATCCAGAATGTCTATCAGAATTGGATACGTCGCCAATAGCGTCAATCCTTCATCACTCACCAGAATCAACTCAGGCAATATCAGTGGTTGCTTCAAAATTCTCATAACAAACCATCATCCAACATACGCAATATCTACACAAAAAGGAATTACTAGCAGGGAACCTAAATCACTCAGAGGATCTTATTATCAGGTAACAGAAATTTAAGTAGGTCAAGAGGAAATGAATTACGTCATCCATAGCTTCATCCTTCACAGAAATCAACTCTTCCAAACACAACCGTTCGCTTCAGAATTTTCATCCATTCAAATACATGGTCCCAATTCCAAGTAATCTGTCTACGTCTGTCCATATGATCATAGAGTGGAAAGGAATTATAAACTCGAGTCTGGTCCCTCAACCTTCGGCACTTTTTCTGGACACTGCGATGTGGTAACATGAATCTCTGACATGATCATCGTGCATTCTTCCATTCGCGAGTCTGCTACTGCTCTCAATTCATCTTAGTACAACTAAGATGAATAGAAAAGCAAGACTGCGTGTCTTACAAGATGATCTACATGTTCCTCGTTCGTTTCTGAGTACAAACACGCTGTCATACTATGACAGTTGTCCAAATACTCGCGAAAACATGATTATCTTAGCCAATACAATTGACATTATTTAAAACTCATAATGGTCACAACGAGTACGAAAACAGCTTCATGAATCGTTCCAGGGACAACTTCATATCTACTTCACATCACCTACCTTCCTCTTTACGAATAAAACTGAAATGCTTCACGGAAATTACTCCCAGTTAGTCAACTCCCTTCTTAAAAGCTTTCATGGTAGCTTCTTTAGTCCTTCAAACGTTAAATGAGGTCGTCTGATATGGAGTTTACAAAGATAGAACAAATCAATCAGTGACACGTGGAAATGAAAATGATTACGGTAGTGATACGGTTAGGTTTACGATAGTCGCTACGCTGACGCAGAATTTTCTCTTTCTTCTTCACAAACTAATAGGGGTATTCACAGGAAACACTGAGGTGAACAAAATCACATTCCATCAGCTTCTTCAATCTCTCAACTTTTATAGCATCATGGTTCGTCAACTGAGATCGGTTCGAATTCAATTCCACTTCTTAAACAGGAGGGAAACCCAAGAGTTTCATCAGAACCATTAGAATATTTGTACAACAAAACTTCCAATGCCAAGTTTTCTAAGAGTGGATAATAGGTGTCAGGAGACAATCAATAATCAAGTGAGATCGAGGTAAATGTTTCTATAACAGCGTTAAGCTTAACAGATTGGAGCGGTTAAAGGTTATCATAACAAAGTAGGATGAAAATAGATTTCCAAAAGTCGCCTATCAGATATGGTAATCCCTGGTAGCTTATGAAGGCCAGCCAATACATAACTTTAAGGACCTCAAAATCAAATATATCAAGAGTAAGCGGATTCGTAGGATGAGTACAGTCGTAAAACAGATAGGTAGTTCATATATCAAGGTCAATTACATTGTTCATCAAAGTGTTGAGATAGATAAGTGAACAATTCAAAGTGTTGGAAACTTGTTTAGTTATTTAACCAAAGTGGCAGGTAGGTTGGAAATCATCGAACATCGCATAACTGTCAAAAGTCAGGCGTACAGAATATCAGTTATCAGCATCATCATGCTCAGTTACCAATTTCGCATCGGGACAAAATTATCGTCATATCCTTCCAAAGGGAACTAATTGGCGGCAAGATTCGTTATTCAAAGGGAGGGAATAAACCTCCCATATCCATGGTTAATAATCACCAGAGTTCTTATAGGAGTAATAATGGACGTTGCAAGACAGAGTAGTATCAGATGATAAATTTTCATCCAGCACGGGTAATGAATTAATAGAATGTGTCAAACACATTAGGGTTAAATGACTTTCGGGATAGTTGGAGAAGTATCAAACAGATCGGAAGTGATGATCAAAATCAGGTAGTGGTAGCAAAAGTTTAACAATCGGAAATCATGGTAGGGAGTTCAAAATGGGTTCAAACACCGAAGGTGAAACATAGGAGAGTAGTCGTCAATGATCAATCAACCTATCCTTTATCAGAACAAAATCAAAATTAGCTATCCAATGAAAACAGATCGACAACGCAAGTCTTATCGTGCAAAAGTGAAAGGAAAACGTTCTTATACTCATGGTTAAAACACCACAAGGCTTCTCATGGGAACAGAGATGTTTAAGACGGACTCAAATAGGATCAGAAGATTTATAGATGATTATCAAAAGCAAATAACAGAATGTATGAATTAGGTAATCGACATGGAGATTCTCAGAATGCCCGAAGAGGCATCAAAATGATTAACAAAAGAATCAGAGGTCGGAGTCGGAAACTTAGGTGGTACAAAGCGTGAGCTTTCAATCTCCAAAAATGATCTCAACAAGCAGGGCACGGATCAGAGTGATGCGGAAGCAATGATACTTAAACAAAAGCCTTATAGTCTACCCATTCCTCACTGATTAAAACTTAAGTTCCTATAGGGAAATCCTAAAGCAAATCTTAAAGGTTCTCTGGTGAGCGCCTACAGTGGAAACTTAGTGGTCTAACTTACACAGGTCAAGGGTAAATGTATTACGAGTCGCAGCCTGTCTCTCTGATACCATAAATTGTAACACCCCAACCCGACAAGGGTAAAGACATCACAATAATGGTTTCATATCAGATCAAAACAAAGCATACATCTATAGTAATACAAGAATTCTCAAAGGTTACAAATGAAATACAGATACTACAAGATTACAAAAGAACTTCCAATAAATGCTAATTCCGAAATAATGATAACTTCTAGTCATTTCTAAATCCAGAATAGCTATCAAGTCTTCTAAGTCCAAAGGTACTCTCCACTCATTCCCAGCTTCCTACTAAAACCTGCCGCAGGAAAAGAAATGCGGCTGAGCTACGAGAGCTCAGTGAACAGATATAACGATAACAAACAGTAATAGAGAATAGTACAGAATAACAGAAACAAAGGTCAAACAGATGTAATATGGTTCACAGGATAAGTCAAAGAATAAGTATAAGAGAGAGAGAAAAGGGATAGTAATCCACCACGAGCCCAGAAACAGATCATACCATATCATAACCATAAAACTTCAAATCATATAGAGGGGAGACCTCTCAGATAATCAGATAATATGAGGGGTGTCCTCATTCTTCAAATGGAGTAGCTAGCTCCCAGATATATGTGAAAGGCGTGTATTGCACACAAGCACCAGTCACCAGACAATAATAAATCATACATAGATAATCCACTAAACAGATCAGATCTAGGATGCATCCATACGCCCCCGCAGATAAATAGTGGCCAAAATAGTATAATGTGTATATCAGATAACAGATAAGGGGACGTGGCGGAACATCACTCTACCGCCCTAGAGTCATGCCATTGGTGCATCAATGACACGGCCATGTTACCTTCATGGCTAGGAAACAGATTTTGGCTCGGGTATCAAACTAAGAGTCAGGTATCATATCAAATCAGAGTGTCATATCAAAAGGTCCATATCAAATGGGTTCATAACAGATGGTTCATAACAGATATATCAGATGTAATGCCAAGGTCCAAATCAGAGTTTACCAGATCAAGGTTCATATTAAGTAATCAAGTCAAGTTTCAGATCAAAAGTTCATTACAAAAGTTTCTATCAAAAGTCCATTTTAAACAATCATTTATTCATGATTTTCATAAAACGATCCTTTAAAGTGGTTTTCATAAAAATAATATTTCAAAACGGTTTTTATAAAGATAGTCTTTGAAATATAGTTTTCATAAAAGTTAGTAACATTTTATGTAAAAGTAGTTTCGCATCATTTATAAACATCTTTTAAAATGGTTTTTCTCATAACATTTCCATAGTATAATTAAAAAGGTTTTCATAACATAGGTTCATAACAGAGGTCATATCAGATGGGATCAACAGAGAAGGTTCGAGCAAAGGGAATCATAGCAATGGCATCAGTTCAGAAACTAACGGATCAGAAAATGAAAGAGATCATGAGAAACCTTATAAGGAAGGTCAGAATATCTGTACCTTATACCGCAAGTGAAAACACAACAGAAAATATAAAGGTCGGAAGCAAACTCCATCTTCAGCGAATCTACAGGAATTCATGACTGTCTTATTAAAAGCTTATTTAATTCAGATTACTTATTTTAGTCGGCTTTCCATTTCTAGTAACTTTCCTATTTAGGTAACTTTCCAAAAATAGTAACTTTCCATTTTTAGCAGGTTTCCCGAATTAATAGCTTTTGGGGTTATAAATGACAATTGAGATTAAATGTTTAATATAACCAATATCATAGCTTGGGGTTTATTATGATAATTCCCAATGTTAAGGTTTAATTATAACATTTATCAAAGATGAGGGTTTAATATGCAAATTACGAGGTTTAGGGCCAAATGTGTCAATCTTTCAAAGTTTCGGGCTAAATATGATGACCTTAGTTTTAAAGCTCCTAACAGATTCAATGCATACGTTATATATATTTATCCTATATTTAACTCACACACCCAAGCATGCACCTTAATTCGAAGACAAACCGAATACTAACACCCTCCATCGAGCCTACTCTAACCATCCTATACCAACGACTCTCGACCTTCAGTTTGTACCACGTTTTTTTTTTGACCTTGAATGAGCCACCAAAACTCACCCTCATACACACTACTAGACAGCAAGTATAACGATACTCATCGCGTAACACGGCGAGACCACAGTATGATTAAACGAGACCAAAAACGACCCTTACATTTAACTTATTTCCTGGCACGATTAGTATACCTCCATATGGTTTAGTTCGACATGTTCACAAGTGTTTAACAGTCCTTTTATATCTCACACACGAACTCACCCCTTTTGACAGTAACCCCACGAATTAATTCTGAAATAAAGAACACCACAGAGTCCATATTTACGTACTTCTAATCCGATTAAATATGGTCACGTATTGCAGCCCTTTTTAATTCACGTATACCACATGCACTCTCATCTTTATTTCTTGAGTTCATAATCATTTTCTTATATTGTATATAATATATAAATCATGTTAGAATTAAAAGAAAAAGTCAGATTATGGACATATATATATCAACGGTTCGAAGGGTTCAACAAGATCGACATTCAGGAGTTTAGTTTAATTCTATTACGTGCTTTATTCAATAATTAGAACTCATCCCTTGTGACAACTTAACGTAGTCTTCTTCATACAATGCTCTAACGAGACAGAGAAAAAAAAATCTGGGTTTATATATGAGTTTGCTTATTCTCTTACGTGACGATTATTGTATTTAATCTTTAATAAACGAAACAAAAACTATTGCTTTCACATAATTCATTCGAGTAATAGTTTAGACGAAACGGAAAATATCAAAACGGTTTGAGGATCACCTTGATCGGTAACGAGACAAAGAAAAGAGAACACGCGACCACACCCCGTATTCAACCACACACGATCTTGGAAAACCCTTAACCACGAATGGAATACCACGGCAACAACCCTCAACCTCTTCTTTGAACTCGAGAGAAGAAGCAACCAGTACACCTTTTTCTTTTACATCGTATGAGTGAAAAGAGGAAAGGAGAAGGCGTATTTTATGGATAGGAGGTGGTGTGTGAATTGTAAGTCACCATAATGTGAGTTGGAGATGTACACGTTTTATAAAATAAACAATTGAGGGAATAATGAGGAGCATTTCATATATTATGAATGTGCCGTGATTTGTGCTAAAGTTTAGGAAGACTACTTCTTCCATTGGAATCTTATACGGTTATAGCTTGACTCAATTAATGTGTGATAGAGAAAAATAAGGGGTCCAAGCTCACGATAAAAGGTTACCGAATCTTGTATTTTAGGTTAATATTAGGAAGATTTTTATTCATTGTTATTTAGCGTAAAATTTTAAATATCAATTACTTAGGTTAAATGTTCATATCGTAGTTTCGAGTCATAACATGATATATAACTCAAGTTTTAATTCATAGCGTATTTTATAAGTTCTTGAAAGTTCAAAATTAGAGGGTATTTTGGTCATTTTGCATGCTTTTAAATTTTGGGTTTTACATAGGCCATAAGTGCATAGTTGGGTCCTTCTTCAGTTTGATCACTACAATCATAGCCACCAAGACCATCACAAGACACCAAAGCTGTTGAAGAAGGTGTTTCCACTGGTACACTCCTTCTTAAGCCTTCCTTACTCCTATTGTCTTGGTTCCTTGGAGCTCTGCATTCTCTAGCAAAGTGTCCCTTCATGTGACAGTTGTAGCACTCTACCTTGGACTTATCAAACCCCATGTTTGCATTGCCATTGACTGTGAGCTTCCTTCCAGTATTCTTCAAGAACCTCCTTGCCCTCATAGTCAACATTTCCATCTGCCACTTCAAATCAATCTCTTCTAAGTCATCTGGATGAATTTTTTCCAATTCCTCATGTACAAGTTGAGGACTATTAGGTTGACTAGCCAGGAATGCATAAATAATAGCATCACTCAAGTTGTCAATGTTTGTAGAACTAGCAGCATTAACTTGAGTGCTAGCAGTAGTAACTCCATGAGCAGTACTAACTGCTTCACTAGGACTTCCAGAACTGTTATTGGAGGAGGACACAAAAGCAATGTTTTGTGAACTTGAATGTGAGCTAAATGTCCCTTTGACTTCAGGTTCATACACTTTAAGATTGTTGTAAAGGTCATCTATGCTCATTGTATCCAGATCATCCTTGTTTCTCTACACCACAGTATTTGTATTCCATTCTGGTGATAAACTTCTTAGGAACTTCTTATTCACATCTTCTTGGGAAATATTTTCTCCCAAAAGCTGTAGTTGACTCACAAGCTTTTGAAGCCTGTTAAAGGTTTGATCAAGATTTTCTGAACTTGGAGCAGAAAAGTTCTCATACTGTTGCTTCAAGAGATTCTTCTTGGTCTTCTTAGTAGCAGCATTCCCTCCAAATCTCTTCTCAATTGCTTCTAACAATTACTTAGCATCCTTGATAGAATTAAATGTCAACTGATACTCATTAGGAATTCCCATTATAATAAGAGTGCTTCTTGCCTTTACCTCTAATCTTCTTTGTGCCTTGTCTTCAGCAGTTTTAATAGGCAAAACAGTCACAACACCAGTATCAGATGTTGTTTTTTTTTGGCAAGGTATTATCAGTCTCTATGACCTCCCATAGAGAGTAGTCAATCATCTGAATATACTGCTCAATTCTCATTCTCCGGATCTCATACTCACCAGGCTTGAGCATTGGTACCTTAGATGCAGCAACCATTTGTGCAGACTCTGAATCCATGTCTTCAAATAAGATCTTGTATTAAAACAGGTTCTTCTTTATCACAGCTTCTAGATCACAAGCTCTGATACCACTTGTTGATCCCAGTTATGTACTTGATCGAATTCCCTTAGCTTGTAAAGGTTTAGCTATGCTAGATAAATCTAACACAACTAGTTTAGAAACGGTCTTGGAATATACTAAAGTTTATGCTGAATCTAAACTTTAATCTTAAGAAGAACTTTGTAATGTAATAGTAAAACACAAGAACACAATATTTAATAAACAAAGCTTCAATATTATTACTAATACGAATACTCAATAGTATTAGGGTTTACAACCTTGAAGCTAATCGACTTTATCAAAATTACGTATCTATCTCAATGCCCTAGAACCTCCTTTTATAGACTAATGAGTCCTAGTTGGTTTACAATAACTTGTTCCCTAAGATAAATCTTTTCTAAATCTTTTCTATACTTATCTAAACATACTATACATATCAAACCGACTCTAAGACTTTAGCAGTCTTAACTTTAACTCAAGCAGTCTTAATCTTTACTCTGACAGTATTAACTCTTCAGCAGTTGTAACTTAGTACTAGCAGTACTAACTTTGTACTAGTAGCACTAACTACTTAGTGTATATCCCTTGAAGTTCTTCAACAGTAGTAACTTCTATTAGCAATCTTATCTTTACACCAGCAGTCTTAAACACTTAGAACATTTATCATTGAAGTCCAAGAGCAGTCTTAACATCATAGAGTAGCAGTATCATCCATAACCCGTGAACTGATGATGTTGTTGCTCAACAAATCCATGTGCATCAGCAGAAGTTGATGCACTTAGCCCAAGTTGATTCATTTGTTGTGAAACCGAACCAACAATTTTGTTTTCTTCATAACTCCAACGTATTTTGTTGCTGACGTTGGATTGTATCTGTGAAACGCACATCCACAATGTTTCACTAATGGCCTCGTCTTTCTTGGCTTCATCACACAAAAATTGGTCAATCATAGCTTGTCTTTCCTCAGAAAGTCTTTGCATTTCGCGTATCGTTGTCTCAAACGATCTTTCTTTGCCTTTGCGAGCTGAAACTGGTTGATCACGTCGACAATAGCCTGTTCTCGAGCGGCATCGTCTTGATCTCATTGTTTTTTAATATACACTTGCATTTCTTCGACGGAATGGAGGAGACGACAAGCCATAATTGTGAAGTGTGAAAATGAGTTAAGTGTGAAAATATTTGGTAAAGGGGTGTTGTATTTATAGAGGAGTTAAAATTTAATTACAATAAAAAAAAAAAAAAAAAAAAAAAAAAAAAAAAAAAAATAAAGGGGTCTTTTGAAAATATTTTGAATTTGAAAAACTTACCGTTGCAATCAAAAGTGATTTTTTTGAAAATATTTTGTCCCTGCTACGTTTCAACTCACGTTGGTATACAAACGTAAGTTACAACGCCAACGCAAGGTCCAGGGAGTGGGTAACGCGAGTTAATGCATGCCATGTAGGCATTAACGCGGCTCCCACGTTATGATTCCGTTTGCTCTTAACATCTATTTCTTTATAGATATCATAAGCCTGTGACGAAATCAAATACAATAAGTTAAAGAATTGACCCCAATAAAGATACTTTAACTGCATTTATGTTCTTGAACCTTGTTGGTCACTCAGAAACATTGGTAATGATGTTGTTACAACAACATTTGATGATAATGAAATAACCAAAAAGGTAGACCATGCTTACGAAGTCTTATAAGTGAGATTCGATCTAGCTATATGATACGGTACATAACCCAAAATTACCTATTGTCTTTTTTAGCTGTCGAAGTTAGCTCGAATATTTAAAAAAAATGTGTAAGGAAAAACTAATTCAGTGATGCTATGTAAGACTAAAAGTAAAAAAAATAAAATAAAATAATAAAAAATAAAAAAATCCTCGGGTTAGGTTGGGTTGACCCGAACCCAAATAGGTAAAGTATTTTGAACCCGATCCCCGACCCTATTTAGCATGTAGGTTACTTGGTGTTGGTTATTAGCGATCACCAACAACCTGATATCTAGTTTGCGAAAAAGATCAATTCAAGAACATGACACTCTTTAAGAACTTATGCGACAGAAAGTAAATACACGTGATATAACCCTAATCGAATGATTAGTATTGAAAGAATGACATACAATGACCCCTCCCCCCTCACCTCTTTATTATAGAGATGAGGGGGGAAGTAAACCAACTCTTAAAGGAGTTGAAACCGGCTGCAACAAAGGAGAAAACCTAGACTCTCGAATGCTCGGAATAAGCCTATCGTTTGACACCCTATATATAATAGTTATAGTCGGCTATGCATTGTATAATGCATGAAACCGACATATAGTCATTCCTATTTGACTATACATGAACCAATGTTTCACTAAAGCCCCTATACTATAAACTATAGACTAATATGGATACTAAAATATTAACAATTTCCACCTTAGTACCATATTAGCCTACTCCGATACGCAGTAGCTTCAACCAGCACTGGAACCTCGGATAGGGGTGTGCCTTCATCCACATAGTAGTAGCGATAACCGCTACTAACATTAGTTTAGCTCCTGACTCTATCGAGAGTCCCTTTAGCCAAATAGCCCCCTTTGCAGCCTCCGTAAGTGTCATATACGCCGCTTCAGTTGTTGACAAAGCCTCCATGTGCAGCATCATAGCTTCAGAGCTTCCTGCACATCCTTGTATCATAAACCCGTACCTTGTGATTGATCTACCCATGACAGTGATCGATCTACCCATAGCGAAGTCAAAATCCACAAAAACCTGTACGTCTGTCTGTAATCTACGATCGAACCTATCCAACATACCCACATCAATAGATGCTATGTCAGGTATTGTGCAGACCATTTGATACTCCCGTCTTCCAACCGCATATATATATATGACCATTTATCATTCTTTTCCACATCACAGTCCCCTGATAGACTACCCTCCAACGACAGTATGGAGTGTCCCTCCAACAAAGTTTGTACCAACTTCCCATTGTGAACCCTGGATTGTGACCTCCTCAGAGTATTACCACTCTGATCCCTGATGATCTCAATACCAAGTATATTTCCTTTTGCTTTATCCAGCAATCCCTTGGTATCCCAGATCTCAGCCTTGCATCCGCAAGAAAAAACCATACCATCTATATAGAGAAATAGATGTATGAACATACCTGGTGTATACTCGAAGTAATAGTCGTTGCTGTCGTCACTGCTTTTCCTGCAACCGTTGCTGAGCACATACACATCTGACCGAGTATCCATATCTTCTTTCAATCCAGCCTTCCACTTGGATATCACCTCACAAGCAACTGTATCATTGAAATTCAATGACTCATGTGTGTATATCTTCTCCACTGCAGCAACTGCAAAAGCAGCCTCATTACTGTCTTCTCTATACCTGTCTAGTTCCCGTGCTGAGTGTTGCTCCCTATCACGTGCTGAATGATAGTCTATTAAATCCTGAGTTTGTACTTCCTGTGAACCAGCTACCTGACCGACATTCCCCTGAGGTTCCACCTCAAATGTTTGATCCCCAAGCGGTTCTACCTCAAACTCAACTCCCTGCAACACATGCACTGAACCTGTACATACACCAGAACCAATGAAAGTTTTCTTGTATTCCCCACTTTCATTGAAATCCATATTCCTGTAAAGCACTCCCTTTGAAGTAACGTCATCTAACCTCCAAAGCTTATTACCCACTATACCTTCACGGTATCCCAGGAATATGCGCTTGACCTCAACCGGTTCAAGCATCCCTTGCTTTATACAAGCAACCAGCCAAAAGACCCTAACATATCCATAGGTGTCTCGAACTCAATCGCTGATGATGGTGACCTATTCATGAGATATGTAGACATGGCTGTATCCTCTGCCCAAAAAACCTTGGATAGACTAGACTGAATCAGAAAACAATGTACCTTAGCCAAGAGTGTCACGTTCATCTTCTCAACCAACCCATTCTGTTGTTGTAACCCTGCAACACCCAAATGTCTGGCGACCCCACTCTTCATACATTGTTGTGTAGACCTCTGATTACAAGACACAAGAAAATTACCATTCTTGATCTTCTTTCCAGTCTGAGATTCTCCTAATTGCTTGCTACCATTCAATGTCTTCCCGGTCACTGCCTGACCGTCCAGGGTATATAAGAAATTAGCCTTCCTTGTTCCTGATAAAACCACCAGTGAACCCTTTATAACCTTGATCTTGCCCGACTGCATCTTCATGGTAAAACCCTCCTTTTCAAGAGTACCCAGCGATATCAAGTTTCGCCTTAATTCCGGAACATACCTGACGTTGTCCAAAACGAAACTCGACCCATCCCTCATCTGTACTTGAACCTTACCCGTCCCATGTACACGGCATTCCCTGCCATCACCTAGCAGTACATTACCACTGTCATACTCATCAAAATCAAACAAGTAATCTCTCATGTATGTCATATGGTATGAGCCCCCTGAATCCATGATCCAGTCCAACAGTTGTTCAACACTCATAACCATCATAACATCAGCATTGTCATACCCATCAGCTCCAGAACCGGATACCTGATATTCATTCCTGACAAAACCTTGAGATTTCTTGTGATTATACCTGGGACAATCCCTCTTCAAATGCTCCTCAGACTAACATATATAACACTTGAGTCTGCTGCTTCTTCCCTGTGACTTTGACCACGCACTACCTTTACCCTGCTGCATATCACTTTGATCAGATTTCCCCCTCACAAACAACCCTTCACCACCATCAACCTTTGCTTCCGTCATCTTCTGAAGTTCCCTAGAATGAAGTGTCGCGACCACGTCTTCTAGCTTCAAAGTATTCCGACCATATAGCAAAGTATCCACGAAATTACCGTAAGACGATGGTAAAGATGTGAGTAATAATAATGCCTGATCCTCATCCGATATAGCAGTATCTATAGCCGCTAAGTCACCTACCAGCTTATGAAACTCATCAATATGTTCAGACTGACTCTTACCCGGATGCATGTGAAAAGTATATAACTTCTTCTTCAAGTACAAACGATTAGCTAAAGACTTTGTCATGTATAAAGTCTCTAACTTTTTCCAAATTCCCGCTGCAGTCGTCTCCTTGGTGATCTCCCGTAGGACCTGATCACCCGAACACAAGATCAATGTGATGTAAGCCTTTTTTGTTTAGCTCAGCTTTCGCTGTAGCATCTATATCCACGGGTAAAACCTCCAGAGTTGCTTCACATCCATGTTGGATTAATAAAGCACGCATCTTGACTCTCCATAACCCGAAATCACCAGTTCCATCAAATTTTTCGATATCAAACTTGGCTCCCGTCATCTTTTATCCTTATTAGTTTATTAACCCTTATGATAATTAAATATCACAAATCTAAATATCACAATCTTAAACTAATAATATATTAAAACATATCACGTGCAAGTGTGCAACTTCAAAAGTAATTATCCTTTTGAATTAAATAATCGATTTAAAAAATATCTATCCCTCCAAAACGATTATTTAATTTACCCTGATGTCTTCTATCTTGTTCGTATATATCCAGACGAAAAAAAACGAAACGACACCAGAAAATTCTTGTCGATCTTCTATAACCCGAAAATCAACAACCTTAAGCTTTCTTTAACCCGTCGATAACCTCGACAAACCGAAAAACTTAAGAACCCTTTTGAAGTAATCCTCTGTTCTTCGAACCCGAAAAACCGAAACCGAAACCCTTTTGCTAACCCTTAAAGTCGATGCCTTACACTTCAAGTAAACTTCGCAAAACCGAATTTCAAAACCCTTACTGTCGCACACCTCGAAGTCACAAGCAGAAACCCAACGACTTTCGAAGCTCGAAAACCCGAAGCTCCAAAGAAAACCTTGTGTTGAACCTGTTTTGAAAAAACCCTTCAAAACAAAAAACCTTTGCTTGAATCTTCTTCCCTTGCTGTCGTAATCTGGAACAAAACAAGAACCAACCTGCTGCTCCCTTAAAACGATCGCAAGAACAAAACCCTCGAACTTGATCGAACCTAGAATACCAGAGAACTCACGAACCTGGCTTTGATACCACTTGTTGGTTATTAGCGATCACCAACAACCTGATATCTAGTTTGCGAAAAAGATCAATTCAAGAACATGACACTCTTTAAGAACTTATGCGACAGAAAGTAAATACACGTGATATAACCCTAATCGAATGATTAGTATTGAAAGAATGACATACAATGACCCCTCCCCCCTCACCTCTTTATTATAGAGATGAGGGGGGAAGTAAACCAACTCTTAAAGGAGTTGAAACCGGCTGCAACAAAGGAGAAAACCTAGACTCTCGAATGCTCGGAATAAGCCTATCGTTTGACACCCTATATATAATAGTTATAGTCGGCTATGCATTGTATAATGCATGAAACCGACATATAGTCATTCCTATTTGACTATACATGAACCAATGTTTCACTAAAGCCCCTATACTATAAACTATAGACTAATATGGATACTAAAATATTAACACTTGGATTGACCCGAATAACCCGAATTCAATTTTTGACCTGAGTAACCCAACCCGAATATGCTTAGTTGGGTTCGGGTCGGGTTTTTTGACACCCCTTCACCATCCAAGTTACACCACGGAGAATTTATGTTTCTTTCATCTTTGATCATCTATTTTTCTCACTATTACATCATATTCTTCGTGCAATCAAATACAAATAATTAATGTTGCTAACCCATTACAGTATGATCTAAACGTTGATCATGTCACAGCCATTTTTCGTTAATTCTTATCTAGCCATTTCATTATTAAAACAAATTTTAGCATTCATAAAAATAAAACATACCAGAGCAAGAAATAATCAATAATTATTATATATGGTCATATACAAAACAATACCCCAATGCCACAAATTAGAACCACATAAATTAGCAAGTTTACCGTCGATCACGATCCAATCACTACGGTGGCCGAAGTTGATAAGAGCTCTCCGGTGATCTTGTCCACCCAAATGTGAGTGTGAAAAATGATTACATAAAAGCAAAGAAGTTAAAAAGCAAGTCTCTATGAATAGTTATCTGCTATTTTAAGCTGTGTCTTCTTTTTAAGCATTTGACTGTAAAAATGAACTTCTTTTTATTATTATTATTATTATTATTATTATTATTATTTGAACATAAACTTCTTTTTATTTAATAAGAAGAAAATATCGGTGGTGACTAAAAGGATTATATAGATAGGTTAATTTCGTGTATAGATGTGCACACAAAGCACAGTAAATATGTATCCATTTTCTTCTTCTCCATACCAAAAGACAACAACTTGCACTGCACATTATCCTCCTATATCCTCTTAGCTTCTCCAACTAACAACTTCTACAGTTAACAACTATTAAATGTGGAGGTGTAACTTTTTTGTGGCTATACAGTAAATACAAGCTTTCCATTTTAGGTAGATAGATATCATGATCATAACTTGTAGTATAATTTAACACGTTGTTCTCTATATTGTACATCATATATATTTTAATCATTAAAATAAATAAAGGCGTGTAAATAGAACGAATATGAAGCATTTATATTTGAAATTTGGTGTACATGCATTGATTAATTTAACACGTAGTTACTTATATCGTACATCATATATATTTTAATAATGTAAATAAACAAAGGCGGGTAAAAAGACAATATGAACTATGAAGCATATATATTTGAAATTTGATGTACATGTATTGATGGAGCCAAAAAGCAAAATGCAAATCCCTCTCATCATTCTTGTGCTCATACTGCAATCGCACAAACTACCCTTTTCACATTGCAAATCAATCGTCAAAAACCTCCCTAGCTTTTCTGGTGATCTTCCTTTCACTCTCGAAACCGGGTATGTACCAATATTTATGCTCTTTTAACTTTTTGAAGTGGATTTTCTTTCATGTTGTGTTTTCTTTACGTCTATTAATATTACCTTACACTTCACATATAGCTCAATGGGTGCAATCGAACCCACCCGTAGTAATTATTGTAGTCTTCCTAGTTTAGTTGAGTACTACTAGTATTTTAGCGTATGAAGACCTTTAGAATAGCGGTATGTGAATGTGACCATCTACCAAGTGGTTATGGTTTCAACAAGGTCTCGTTGGAGGCGTTTTTGAAATAGTATGGGAATATGTGTGTGAAATAACGCTCTATGCTAAAAAAAAAAAAAAAAAAAAAAAAAAAAAAAAAAAAAATCAACGTAGTATTGTATCGTAATTATGTAATGGTAACATTAAGAAGTTTACAACGAAAGTTTCACTCTTTATATGGATTGCATTTGTGTTTGAAAGTTATGTTGGAGTGGGGAAACACGAAGAAGTGCAATTGTTCTACTACTTTGTTGAATCTCAAAGGAACCCGCAAAAGGATCCATTGTTTCTTTATCTCACCGGTGGCCCGGGAACTTCTGGCATTCTTTCATTCCTTTATGAAATTGGTAACTTTCTTCATCTCATTAGTTACCATAAGTTAGGCCTATCTATCGCTACATTTTAGCTTATGCAAGATATTTGCGATAGTAATTTTTATATGTAATAACAGTGTAGCTTTGTGTAAATTATTCCGTTATTACAATGCTGTGTTATCAATAATTCCGTTACAATAAAGTATATTTGTATAAACACACAACCTTTAATTATGTACGTACTTTTAATAAATAAATAATTTTATTTTTTATAGAATAAAGAAGTCGTAAATTACACTCTATAACGTAAACCACACAAATGTAGATGGGAATTGATTTGCACGCTCAAAGATTTTAATAGGAACACTATTTTATGCATAACATAGTTTTTATATGTTATAAAAGTGTAGTTTCCGTTAGAGTAGTAATATATTCTTTGAAATTTTTAAAAATCTTGTCGCATGTTACGAGGACAATGTTTAATTATGTTACTCGTATTATTTAATAAATAATTTTAACTTTTCAAGAATAAAAATTACACTCTATATGTAGATGTAGTATTTTATATAGGAAGACTAAAATAGAAATTTACTGAAACCTAATCAATACGCTATTTTGTTTCACCTAACTCAATAGACGTGGCAAGTTGTTTCACACCTAACTAAAGTAGAAATTTTAGACTGTTTGTTTATTAAGAGGGTTTGAATTTGAATCTGAACTACACGTCTGAATCTGAATCTGAGGCGTAAATGTCTGAATCTGAACGCATCTGAACGGGAAAAGAAAACTCGTGTTTGAACGGAAATTTTTTTTTTTTTTTTTTTTTTTTGGTTATTTTGTGTCAACAAGAGGCATTCAGACGCGTTAAGACACCCCTCTCAAGTCTTGACCATTAAGATCAAATAGTGCCGTTCAGACGCTGTTCAGATGCAAAAAAACAAACGGTCTGAACGACAAAATGTCTGACTGATTCAGACATTTTGTCCGTTCAGACGCTGTTCAGAGGCAAAAAACAAAAAACAAACGCAGCCTAAGTGTACTGCAGCGTTGTTTTTTTTTTTTTTTTTTTTTTTTTTTGGTAGGCGACTTTCAATTTAAGGGTCAGAGTCGCACCTGCCTTATTGGCAGGCCCTCGTCCACCACTAACCCAGACTATGTTGTCTGAACCGGGTCCACGCTGGTGTTGTGGGGACTATTAGCGGCTTCCTCCCGGAAACCATACCGCCTCCACACGAGTTTCCTCGCTGGAGTAACGACCGGATGAAAACTGGGGGCGGCTCGGATTGGAACTAGCGCAACATTGGCTTACAGGCTTTTCCTCTTCATTGTCTGATACCAACAGAGCAAAGTGGCCATTGCACATTGCGAGTACTTCCCAGTGGGTCACCCACACTGGTACTACTCCCGCATGTGCACGCTTAACTTAATAAGCATCCACCATTGGGCCACATTGTACTGCAGCGTTGTTTTCCCCAACCAAGCCCAACCACGCCCCTATTGCCAAAACGGGAGGGCGCTCTTCAAAAAAAAAAAAAAACGAACGGCGTGCTTGTGAAAAAGCCCGCGCCCCAGCTTCATTTGGAATATATAGTTGTACCTGATGTTATTTATGTTGTATCTTTCACGCCCCACTCATCCTTCTACCATTACGGCACTTTTCATTTCAAGCCCCAACATGGCTCACACTGTCACATGGCGCAAGACGCCCCACCCTCTCTTACACACCACTACACATGGTCTAACTAAAGTAGAAATTTTAGACTGAATATTTGTTTTAAAATAGTTATTGACTAAAAAATCAAAAAGCATTTAGAAAGCATTGTTTTGGTTTATTTTAAAATAGTACTCCCTCCGTATCAAACTTATTGTACTTTTTTGATTTTTAAAAGTCTTTTATTGTCAACTTTAATTTTTAATTTTTTTTTGTGTTATATAATAATTGATGAAAATTATATCAATGAAAAATATATTTTAAAATCAATCCATCCATATATTTTACAACAAGTATTATATAACACAAACGAAAATGTTTAAAGATTAAAGTTGAAAAAATAAGACTTTAAAAAGTAAAAAAAGGATAATTATTTTGAGACGGAGAGAGTAATTGACTAAAATTTTGGGTTAATTTCATACTGATACTATAGTATAATGACTATACTTTTACAAAAAGTTTGCTTTTTGTTTTTAATGACTATACTTTTACAATAGTTTGGGACGAAAAAGATATTACTTAAATTCGCCTCATTGCAATAAACATTTATTAGTACGTCGAGTAAAATTGCCTCCAAATTTTATTATAAATTGTGTTCGAAAATTTGTGCTCGTTTTTACCAAATAATAATAATAATAATAATAATAATAATAATAAAATAAAAAAGTCAAAGTACTAATTCAAAACGACAAAAACAAATTTCTAGATTACTCAATAATAATCGTACTACAAAATGAGAACACTGATATATTTGATGAACTTTTTGCTCTAGGTCCACTAAAGTTTGTATATACGAACGCAACGAGAACTGATGTTAGATTGGAACTGAACCCATATTCATGGACAAAGGTTCGAAGTCTTTATCTTACTTACGACATATGGACATGTCCGAAATGTATCAGTGTATTGCGTCTCAGAGTTATCAAGTAACATATAACTTGATTTTGTATGTTTGTAGATGGCGAACGTCATATTCATCGATCTACCTGTTGGCACTGGATTTTCATATGTCAAGGCCAATGAATCGTTGAAGAATAGTGATTCCCTTGCCGTTACACATGCGTATGATTTCATAAGAAAGGTAAGATAAGATAAACATAGAAATCTTAGCTTTCCTGCAACTTAATCCGTTGTTTATAGGTTCTCTGTATTCATGAATTTGTAGTGGCTCATGGACCATCCTAAGTTTCTCAATAATCCATTGTACATCACGGGGGTTTCTTACATGGGACTTTTCGTTCCCAGAATCATTTCATATATATACGATGGTAATAATTTTATTTTCTAGTTAATATGGGACGATGACATTGTATATGATTTCAAAATACAATGACAACTATATCGTTCTTGTAACCGTTACCAATATTAAATTAAGGGTCTTGAAACATATTTATTCTTCTAACCAATTTTTCTTTCTTAGGCAATGATAGAGGCGTTCAACCAAAATTGAACATCAAGGTAACTCATAATCTCCTACTTACTTAAACACGACTGTTATTAGTTGTAATCAAGTTATAGCTCATGTCCTTGGATGCATGCATGTGCAGGGTTTTTTGGTTGTGAGCCCTCTTACGAATAAGTTCATAGATTTCAATTCAAGAACTGTATTTGCTTATCGAGCTGCACTTATAGAAGATGAGCTTTATAAGGTATTTTTGATCAGTCATTTAGTTCATAACACAAATGAAATTAATTTGTTTTATCGTTTTAATTCTACACCTATTATAAGTCGTTCAATTTTAATTCTTGTAGCCTGCAAAAGAAAACTGTCGAGGTAAATACATAAATGTGGATCCAAATAACACTCTGTGCTTGAACAGTCTTAAACCCATAAATGAAGTGAGTAGATAAGTTAACGATCTCTGTTTCGTTTTGCTTTTGTTACTTACTACATATTAAGCTCTCGTGTACGTGCGTTCTAACTTATGTATATTGACAATCGCAGTCACTAAGTCGAATTAACATACCTCAAATCTTGGAGCCACTTTGCGACGCACAAGCAGATCCAAAGACAATATGTCGAGTAAACCATAAACCCTTTCGTGTATTTGTTTTCTTTCAACATGTGTTTTAGTTTAATAACATCTCTAATGTTAATACTTTGAATTTATCATTAGGAATCCATTTATGAATTTTCTAATACTTGGGCAAACACAAAATCTGTCCGGCAAGCTCTCCACATACGCAAGGTAAGTCAATCATATGTGTTAAATCAAACGTTAGCTATTAAAAGTGGCTATTTGTCCTTGGTTAATACATTTATGATTTGACTTATAGTGCATCTCTATTTACTATCATTTTCTGTCATTGATTATTAGTGTTTAGTGGTTTTAGCAACTTTGAATGAAGTGTGACTGTGCAGGGAACAGTCGAAAACTTTCAGCTCAGAAACTCGAGCATCAGTGACTTACTTGGGGATTCACACTCCATATATTACACCCATGATATCTACAGTAGTTTGGCATACCATAGGCAACTTCTGGCAAAAGAGTGTTATGCTTTGATCATCAAGTAATGTCTCTCTCAAAACTCATTCTACAAGAACAATTTTTTTTTTCTTTTCTTATTTTTTGGATAAAGGGTTTCCCCCGATAAATGTATTACACCAAAAATCGTTGAAGTACAAAAGGTGTAGGTGAAGTCCTACAACCCAGCCCATTACATGGGCAATAAGAGTGCACTGTAGTGCAACAAACCAAACAACATGAGAATGAAAAACCAAAATCATGCACAAGCTTACAACAAGCTACTAACCAAACCACTAATAAAGAATGACACAACCATTCTTATTACTAACAAAGAAAGAAGCAGTAACCATCTTTCTAGACAGCCAATAGTAGGCCCGGAACTCACCAACCGAATAGCCACTCCATCCCCATAGCATGTATGAATATGCCAAACAATTGCTCCGGTTCACTTGAGTCTGAAATCATATATTGAAGCCAATTCCAAATAGCCTTCGTGGCTAACTTCCATAAAGACGAACAAAGAGTCAATACCAGTAGGAGATCTGTAATATGCATTTCATACATCCAAACACATGCACAAGACCAACCAAGGCCTAGAGTATGCATGATCAGACCTCACCCCTCAAGCAACTTACAAACCAATCTAGTCGATCCAATAGATCTAGGGTAAAACAAACGATCAAAACCAGAAATCATAATGATTTAGGGCTAATACGCATGAAACCCTATCAGCAGTAAGGGTCTTGGTAATGACAGCACCTGAAACAAGCCGCACCTCCAATCGAATCTATATGAAACAAGATTCGAAAACAAGATTGGATAAATTAATCAAACAGATCAATCAATCCAAATCCCTAAAACAAAAAGTGATATGGTTCCAATAGCAGCAAGATGTGCCGTCCCACCAAACAAATTAGCCACAAGATAAAGAGGGTGTCAATAGACAAAGCATTCCGACCGTAATCTCATAAAATCCTCAAGAAAATTCAAAACGCAATTGTTTAAGCCCCTAAGAACGATCATAGATGAACCTAGGTTAGGCTTGATTAGTAAGATAGTTAATGATATGTTACTAAATTACTGGATAGCGGGCAAAATATTATTCTATGTTAGTGATTATTGTTCTTTACAAAAAGAGAAAAGGAAAAAAAAAAGAAGCTAAACTAATTAAAAGGACCAATTCTAGTGGCTTGCATCATCATACCAATAAACCATAGGTATATAGTGGGATCAGAGTGGTCTACTCTGTAAGAGATGGTCATTTTAGATCCAAGTCTAAAACGGTCAAGTGTTTGAGTATTTGGCTTTCTAAAGTACTTATTGCCAAAGACCAAATGTGGAAGCTTTTTTTTATACCTTCTTTAATATTGTACTAAACATTTTTTGAATTGGTTAATATTCAGCGGTGATCATGACATGACGTTTCCATACGTGGGCACGCAGAAATGGATAAAGAGTCTCAAACTTAAAGTTGAGACCCCATGGAAACCATGGTTTGTTCGTAATCAAGTCGCCGGGTAAGTTCAAGTTCTTGATGTTAGACTTATATATACTATTTTTTGATATTCTACAATAATTTTCACTCTCCAAATTGATTACAAAATTTAACAAACGCAAATTAATAAGGTGCTTTTATGTCTCTAAAGACAACGAAAATAACAGAAATTAAACTTGTAAATCTAGCCGAATCCAATAATTTTTAAAATTATCACGTAGTATTTATAATCAAACATTATAATGTGAAGTGCCCTTTGTTTTTATGTAGGTATGAGAAGACATACTCGAAAGCCAAATACTCCATGAAATATGCAACCATTAAGGTAATCAAGGACGTGATCATAGTAAATACTTATTGGCACTTTAATTAATTAATTTTTCTAACATAAATCATGAATGATTTTCAATCAAAAGATTAAATAAGTTCCTTATGCCGATTAAATCTAGATGAAAAATATATGTTCTTATGCTAAGCATGAATAAATGATATGTGTTTTGCAGGGTGCTGGTCATTTAGTGGCAGTTTATAAGCCTGAAGAAGCCTTGGTCATTGTGGAGACATGGCTTGCATCTCATACCAATTCGACAAAATAGACTTTGTTAGGAATGAAGTGTCAATCATTCCGGAATACTTAGTCGTGTCATAGCTAGTAACGTCTGGTTTGTAATTATTAGTTAAATTGACATGGGCCATAGAATGAAACTAGTTCATTAATGTAATTATTGTAATAAGGCCCAAGCCCATAGCCCATTTGATATTGTAACTGAACATATATAAATCTCCATAGTTTTCTCTCTCTCTAGTTTCTTTCTCTAGGAGCTCTCCTAATTTCTATTTTATTGTGTGTGCTTGATCAATATACATGGGATCTTACGAGCGGTATAAGAGCTACCCAATTAGGTGTGATTTATGTGTTTGTAAAAAATTTAAAGATTGATTTTTGGTTCGAAAATGGGGTTTCAATTTCATACGTGAGCTTCTTTACAAAATCGTCTTTTTAGCGTATTTTTAGTTTAAAGTTGTTGCTTTTAAGTAGTTTTAGTGTTTCCATGTTCGAATCTAGTAGGTGTTTTTAAATGTGTTTTAGGCAATTTTTAGTGTTAAGTTGCGACAATTTGCTATTTCGATTCCTTGAATATTCATGGAATCAAATTAGGTTCCAACAGTTGTAATACCCAAAAATCTAAAACATGCAAAAAGACCAATTTGCCCCTATAATTTTAAAATTTGGTTAATAAGTATTTAAAGTACCAAATAAATCCCAAACCTTCGGGATTGAGCAAGTTATGAAGCCAAATAATTTTTACATCTACAATTTAACATTTTGGAATGTAGAAAATTAAAGATTATACGAAATAAATTAATTATGGTCGGTTCTATTAATTTTCGTATATTATTATTATTATAAATTCAATTTAAATTATATAAATGCAAGATAAATACAAAATAAATTGGGAAATCTTCCTAATCAAATATTTGATCTCATCTACCTTGCTTGGACCGAAATCTTTGCTCTCCTATCCCTATTTTATTCGGTTCTTAATTCTTCCTTTTATTAAAAATACCGAAACCCTAAAATCCCTAAAAGTCGACACATAAAAAAATCCCTTGCATCCTCCATTCGACTTTCTGGACAAGAAAAAGTATTTTTCTGGAGTTCATCTGAGTTTAATCAAGCTAGGAAAATTGGTTAGAAGGTCGTGGGTTCATTCGTGTGATCGCTAGGGTCTTGTTTTGTCGAATTAAGTATAACCGAGAGGTACATAATTCTAATATCCCTTTTATATGTTTGATTCTTCATGAAGCATTTTTATTGTGTTCTTTGGATCATATAAGACCTAAATAAAATATATAACATGGATCATGCAAGCTAATTCGATCATAATAAATTTAGAGAGCTAAAACGTATAAAAAAAATTCTAAATCGAGCCATGCGATTTTTCTAGGGCTTGTAATTATTTATTTTGAACTCTATACAAATAATATAACCTGGGAAAAATGATAGTTCGAATTATGGAGGCTTAGATTAGTCATGGTTAATTTATTTTGTAATCGGATATTAAAGAAAATAAAGAAAATAAAAGAAAACCCTAATAACGATTTAGGGTTAGGGTTTGCACATGGAATCTGAGCATTTAATGCAGACTTAATGATTGTGTGATGATGGGGTAATGATTTGTGAGCTAGGGTTAGGGTTTGTAATTATAAAGGTGTATACGATTTAGAATTAAATTAAGAAGGGTGTGTTTTGCCAACTTTGAAACTTAAGGGTTATTTTTATAATGTTAATTAGGTCAGCGCAAAGGTATAAAAAAAATTATAACATGAGGTCCTTATGTGTAAATTTTGCAAGATAATGATTTAATTGTTAATTTAAGGTTCGAATTAGAAATTAATTAGTTGGAGGGACTAAAAGTGTAAATTCAAGAAACTTGTGATTATTTTGTGTAAATAATATTATTAGGAAGATAATATGTAAATTTGGATATTTATGGGCTTAATATGTAATTATTGATAAATTGAGAATTTAATTAGAAGTTTTGTAAGTTAAGGGACTAAATATGTAATTATGTGAAACTTGGAATATGATTCGTACCATATATAAATTGGAAGGTTATATTCTATAATTTGGTAAAGTAAGGTGTTTGAGGTGTTAATATGAATATAGTAAGGGTTAGAGTGTAAATTATGTAACTATAAGGTCTATTTTGTAATTTTAATAACTAAAGGGTGTAAAAGGTAAATATTGAAACTTAAAGGACTAAAGAGTGAATCTGAATCCATTATGTGTTCAAACTAGTAATTTGTAATAGTTTCATTTAAAACCCTAATTCATGGAAACTTGTCATATTTAACCCTGAACTTTTGTAACTTGCTAAAATATACCTTAATCCCATAATAAGGTTTGGTTAATGACTTAACCTAAATTGGTGATATTGTAATCTTTCTAATTATGGAAATCTGCTAATTATGAAAACTTGCTAATTCGGGAAACCTGTTAATAAGGAAAGTTACCTAACAAGGGATGTTACTAAAAATAGAAAGTTACTTAAAATGGAAAGATAACTAAAAACCACTTGTCATTCTGTCTTCTACTCCTTTAGGTTCGAGGAAGGAGTAACTTGATCCTTGTCAGCTTTCTATTTCTTGTTCGTGTTTGCACTCGTAATAAGGTACATATATTCTGCCCTTCTAGTAAGGTGCCTTCGTTTCTCTTGATCTCTTGTTTCGATTCATTTAGGATTCCCAAAGCCATTGCTATGTTCCCTTGTATTGTGAACCTTAGAGTTGAATCTTTTGCCTTGATCTTTTGTCTTGAACCCTGCTGCGAACTCTAATAGGAACTTTGACTTGAACCCAAATATGTTGGACATTGTAAAGGGGATGAGAAAACCTTTTTGATTATCTATGAAAACGTTTTAAGAAAACTATTTTTAAAGCTGTCTCTATGAAAAACTGTTTTGAAAGGACCATTTATACGAAGACCATTTTGTAAGATTATTTTTATAAGAAAACGTTTTAAAGGATTTCGAACCTTTGTCATTTACTTCTGAAATATCTTGACGTGAACCCTTTACCATAAACCTTTGATATTTGGACTTTGACCATGATTCGATAACTTAGACTAGTTGGACCTTTGCTGTGATTTAGACCTTTGACCTTTGACCTTTCAGTTGATACCCGAGCCAAGTTCGTTTCCTAGCCATGAAGGTAACATGGCCGTGTCATTGATGCACCAATGACATGACTCCAGTGTGTTCGAGTGATGTTACACACCGTCCCTATATTGTTCGTAACGTGCACATTATATTTATTATTTATTTTATTATTGTTCGAGGGGCGTATGGATGCATCCTAGGTTTGTGTTTGTATTAGTGAAGTTAATATGATTGGATATTTTATGTTGTTCGGTGACTGATGCTGGGTGCAATCCACGTCGTTCACAAAGTTCGGGAGCTGATCACTCCAATTTGATACATGAGGTCACCCCTCATATTATCTAGTGACTTGAGAGGCATCCCCTCTAGATTGCTACAGGGTTATTATTTGGTTTGTTCGGGCTCGTGGGGGATTACTGATCTTTCTTTATTTCCTTTCTTTTCATTTCTTTCTTACTTATAATCTTGCCTAAGGCTTATATATTCCAATGCACTAAACTATACATGTTCATTTTCTTTTGCTTTCGTTTTCGTTTCTATATATCTGTTCACTGGGCCTTTTAAGCTCAGCCGCGTTTCTTTTCCCGCGGCAGGTTTTAGTTGGAAGCTGGGTATGAGTGAAAAGACTTTTGGACTTAGAAGACCTGGATAGTTATTCGGAAGTAGAGACTCTTAGAAGGATTTGCATTCGCAGGCTTAGTATTTAGTTTTTGTTTCCTTGTATTTCAGTTTTTCAATTGTAACCTTTGAGAACTCTTGTATTACTAATGAATGTATGCTTTGTTTGATCTGATGTGAAACCATTAACGTGATACTTCTACCCTTGCCGGGTTGGGGTGTTACAACAGTAGCAATCGAGTTAGCCGTATTCCGATCTTTAGTACTTTAGCTAGTGGAAATAGTACTTCCTACTTTGCAGAATCATCACCATCAAACTTAAACGACTAAAGGGTGTAAAGGGTAAATATTGAAACTTAAACGACTAAAGAGTGAATCTGAATCCATTATGTCTTCAAACTAGTAATTTGTAATAGTTTCATTTAAAACCCTAATTCATGGAAACTTGTCATATTTTACCCTGAACTTTTGTAACTTGCTAAAATATACCTTAATCCCATAATAAGGTTTGGTTAATGACTTAACCTAAATTGGTGATATTGTAATCTTTCTAATTATGGAAATCTGCTAATTATGGAAACTTGCTAATTCGGAAAACCTGCTAATAAGGAAAGTTACCTAACAAGGGATGTTACTAAAAATAGAAAGTTACTTAAAATGGAAAGATAACTAAAAACCACTTGTCATTCTATCTTCTACTCCTTTAGGTTCGAGGAAGGAGTAACTTGATCCTTGTCAGCTTTCTATTTCTTGTTCGTGTTTGCACTCGTAATAAGGTTGATGAACTCAAATAAGTACATTTTATTACCATCAATTATCCTATTTATTTGACTTGTTTTATTATATTATCTGTGAGAATTGATACGTTAATGTTTACTTTTGTAATTCTCAGGTAAAAACAAGTACTATGTGAAACTTGGCGATTTTGGACTAATTATTGAGCAAAACAAGCAAGAAGTTAAGAGTCTACTGAAATGTACAAGATCAAGATCATTTTGCTCCAGATACGCCGCATCCTACTTCGTACATACGGCGCATCACTATCAAGATTTCACAAGTTATAATCCAAGACGGCAAAGGACATGCGCCGCATAGATAAATGGAGTTACGCCGCATCTTCTGGCGGTGTACGAATATTCCTGAATATATTAATCTTGGACCCTACGCGAAGTTAAGTCAATGCGCCGCATCTACTTATTCTATGCGCCGCATCTAACCCTCAGACAGAAACTATAAATACCCCAAAGTCAGACGAATTTTGTGTGCAATATACCTAGTACGAGAAGACAGAAGAAACCCTAGGACGAAGTCAGACGAATTAGCAGCACAAGACACACCTTGAACGAAGATACAAGAGCTGTAAGAAGGTCCTGCATGTATTCAATTCATTAAGTAGTTTTGTTTTATTGTATTAGTACACTTTAATTCATCAGGATTGATGGGCCGATTCCATGTGACTACGGAAAACTATGGGCACCCCTTAAAATTGCTTTCCCATTAATTAAAGTTTATATGTTGATGTCTTTGGTGACTTTTATTAGTGCATTGATAACCTCTATGTCTAGCTGAGCATTGCTTGGGTCGCCATGCCCCTTCCTCGCCTATTTGTTTTAGCGTGTCTTTAATAAAAAAGGATAGACATAAGTAATCATTAAGGGTTTACTCACCGATAAGATTAGAACCAACGAGAAATGTTTAACTCTCGGTGCGTCGCATCGAACTATACACTTCATATAAAACTAGCAATAAAACAAGTGACAAGCTACTTAATTATCAGGACATGTCTTCTTATTGTCTCAAGTATCTATCTGTGTACGTGTGTGCTAATCGCTAATTCGTGCTCATTAGTTTAGTTTATTATTTAATCATAACCAAACCGTGCCAGTCTCTCAGGCTGAACCCCCCTTGCGTTAGATTAGGTTGTATAGCTAACTTAAGATATTAAAATACTGATTAGAATAACTAGATAATACGTTCCACTCTTAGTGATCGACACTCTACTTACCATTATATTCATACTGACCGGGTACACTGCTCGTTAAAGTGTGTGTTATATTGATAAGTCGGCTAAATATAAATTTAAAAATTGAATACTGCTAAAACCACAACGACACACCGTGGACATAAAAATTAGAGCAATACACACGCACATCAAGTTTTTGGCGCCGCTGCCGGGGAGTGAATTGTTATTATCTGTTAATTTGATTAGTATTTTAATTAGGTTTTTCTTTTTAATTTTTATTCTAACCGCTAACCCTGTTATATATTAGTTAAATTGCATTCACTGTATTATTTGCATATTTTCTGTTTTTGTGTGTTTTTATTTTCTTTAATTTTTGTTTCTTTTTGTTTGATTTTATTTTTGTTTTTATTTTTTTTCTGTATTTTGCTATCGTTGTACTGAGCTAATTCAAACGATACGGCGCATCTATTTTCATAGATACGGCGTATTGCGTTTAATTTTTATAAAATACAACGCGTTTAATAAATTCGATACGACGCATCTTTCCCCAAGATACGGCGTATTCTGTTTTTAATAAGAAATTTTTCTAAACCCTAACGCCATACGACGCATCTGTTTTAACAGATACGGCGTATTGTCTATTTAAATTAAAAAACAGTTTTCGAATTATTAAACAGATACGACGCATCGATTTTTATCGATACGGCGCATCTTCTAAATCAAAAATCGGTTATATTTGCTAAAATTAGATACGTTGATTTTTGATAATTAAAACTGATACGGCGCATTCTAAAATTATAAGCGGCGTATCTGCTTTCTGAATAAAAGTCTGATTAAATTTTAACGATTATAAGATACGGCGTATCCAACTTTTTGGATACGGCGCATCGTCTGCAGATATCAGTAACTTTTATTTTTCGTATTCCGTTTTCGTTGTTAATTTTCTGATATATTACTTTCTTGAACTTACCCTACTGATGCTTTTGTGATAGTTTCAGGAAGTGCATGACCAGGAGTTCTACTAAGAACTTGATTCAACCTTTCGAAGACCCTGAACGAGCCTTTCATTCGCTTAAAAGGCTTTTCAACACAAAAAGCTTTGATATCTCAAATTCGTTCGAGCTTGATTAGTTTTCTGAAGAGAAAGAGGAAGAAGAAACAGAAACAATGACAGAAAACACTACTATGGAGGAATACATGAACAAAACCCGTGCTGATTACACTTCAGGAGTTGCTAGTCCAAAGTTTGATGAAAAGTCTAAGTTTGAGTTGAAGGGTCAGTTTCTCAAGGAGCTAAGAGAAAATGCTTTCAGTGGATCAGAACATGAAGATGTTAATGAACATGTTGAAAAGGTCCTCGAGATTGCAGATTTGTTTACTACAAAAGAAGTCTCTGACGATCAACTTATGCTAAGAATCTTTCCAATTTCGCTTAAAGGAGCTGCTAATAAGTGGCTAAGGAATGAACCTGCTAGTTCAATCACAACATGGGAAGATTTGAAGAGCAAATTCCTGAAAAGATATTGTCCACCTGCTAAAGAAGAATGGCGTGGAAATTAAGGACGGGCAAGGAGTGTTCAATATTACTGGACTGGCGATGAGGGAGCGCGATGCTTCCGATTCTTTCGGTGATCAATATTAAGGAGCTGAACATGAGTCTAACTTGAAGACTCTGGAATAAAGACAAGTGCTGACCGGGAGACAACCCGGAAAATTTTTACTTTTCTGTTCTGTGTCGAGTCAGTCAGGCCTGCAGAAGATACGGCGCATCTCAATCCTTAGATACGACGCATCTCCTGCAATGGTCATATCCTATCTTATTTAATTTTCTGCATTTTTATTTTTGACTTTAAAAACTTTCTGTCAGTATTTTAATGCGGCGCATCCCTGGTTAAGGATGCGACGCATCTTTTATTCTGATTCGTATTTTATTCCAGGCTCGATACGGCGTATCTTCTTCCATAAGATACGGCGTATCGACTGACCTGATAATTTTCATTTTAATTTTTCAGTTTTATTTTTACTAACTACTAATGTATTATGCAAGTTTGAACTTTCTTAACTCGGGTGTGTTAAAGTCTGAATGGTATTATAGATTCCTGCATTTCCTGTGGATACATCAAATATGAAGCTTAAACGTTCTCATCCACAAGAAAGATGATTTTTGCTCTTATACAAAAAAATGGAGGATCATACCGAGCAAATCTCAGGGGAGTTTTTTCTGTTCTAATTCTTTTAATTTCCAGTTTTTAATCTTTAATACAAACAACGAGGACGTTGTTTAACTTAAGTGGGGGGATTGAAGAATTAGACCACTTACTTGTCCTAAACTTTTTCTAAATATGCTTAAAATGCACTTAATATATCAAAATTTAAATTTTTTTTAGCATGTTTTTGTTTAAAGTCTAAATTACATAGCTGCACACATAACATTATTTTCAAAAATTGTGAACTTTTCAAAATTCACAAATCTATGAGTGTGCCGGTGACTTGTAAACTTTAGAACTTGGCTTGTATACTATTCGAGACCACCATAATAAGTATTATCTATGTAATTGGAATGACTTGTCTAAATTGGTAAATATCTAGGATTACACCCAAATAGCCTTTATATGTTATGTGATATTAGCTAACTACATTGGTTAGTTAACCCCCGTATAAACCCTTTTGTTACTCTCACTTTTAGAGTAAGATACCCCTAGAAAAACACTCAGAGCCATTCCTTTCGTTTCTTACACCTTTGTTATAATGTTTCGTTACACCCTTACACCTTAGCCTACCCTGTAGATTAAAATCCGTGGTTAATTGCTTTAGGCAAAGTGTGTTTCCTTACATTACCTGTGTTCGCGTGCGTAATTCATTATCTTTGGTTGAGTCAGGAAATTGCACAATGCAATTGGTATGAAAGTAAATATTGTATATCTTTGAGTTTATTTTTCGTGTGTTTACTACTTTCGCTATTACAGTTATTTCTGAAAGTATGAAAAGTATGGAAAAATTATCCGGAAAGATGGTGATAGAAAAGTTGTGAAGTTTTACACATATATGTTGATGTTAAAAAAAAAAAAAAAAAAAAAAAAAAAAAAAAAAAATTGAAAAAATAGAAAAGAAAAAGTTGGATGTTTGTTTTAACCAACTTATGTAAAGTTTTGTATTAAGTGGTCGATATCACCACTATTTGTTATATATTATATTTATGGATTGAAAGGGAGTTGGCCGTTATGGGAACGCCAACTAAGGATATTCTTTGATTGAGATCTTGTTGAGTATAATTCGTGTCTACCTAAAGCGTGTGTTTCAAGTGTTAAAGCGTGAGTTATTCAATGATATGAGTCTTATTCATGGGATGGTTGGGATAGCAATTTACCACACTTAGGATTTTAATTTATCTGTTTTGTTTATTTTTCATTTTACACCAATTTGTATCCCAAATATTATCCATACCCTTTATTATTCTTTATCCAAACCTTTGATTTATTGAGATTAGGGATTTGAGCAATCTTAAGTATCGTAGTCGTGGATTCGGCTATGTATTTATGATTTTGTCGCCCTTTTTGATATAATATTATTGGTAAAGATTACTTGGTCCTATCTTTAGCCCATTCGAGTTAAGGATTTGAGCAATTGCAAGTATCGTGGTCGTGGATTCGATCATGTATTTGTGATTTTGTCGCCTTTTCTGGAATTTGAGATCGATCGAGATTAAGAAGAATGATTAACCATTAACCAACAAACCCTTTTTACCGCTTTAGACTTGTTATTCCTTAGCTTTAGTGGGGGAGATGCGTATACTTGCCAAGCTTATGATAGAATATTCGTCACGACTGGACAGTTAAACGATTAGATTTGCTTTTATCAAAATATTTTATTTTATTTCTAATTCGTTAAGTGTTTGGTTGTGTGATTATGACAAAACGAATACATGCTTAAATATAAAAATAAATCCTAATATCTTTTAGGATACATTTTCATAAGATTTATTCTAAGGTTTACTTGGGGACAAGTAAAGTTCAAGTGGGGGGATATTTGATGAACTCAAATAAGTACATTTTATTACCATCAATTATCCTATTTATTTGACTTGTTTTATTATATTATCTGTGAGAATTGATACGTTAATGTTTACTTTTGTAATTCTCAAGTAAAAACAAGTACTATGTGAAACTTGGCGATTTTGGACTAATTATGGAGCAAAACAAGCAAGAAGTTAAGAGTATACTGAAATGTACAAGATCAAGATCATTCTGCTCCAGATACGCCGCATCCTACTTCGTACATACGGCGCATCACTATCAAGATTTCACAAGTTGTAATCCAAGACGGCAAAGGACATGCGCCGCATAGATAAATGGAGTTACGCCGCATCTTCTGGCGGTGTACGAATATTCCTGAATATATTAATCTTGGACCCTACGCGAAGTTAAGTCAATGCGCCGCATCTACTTATTCTATGCGCCGCATCTAACCCTCAGACAGAAACTATAAATACCCCAAAGTCAGACGAATTTTGTGTGCAATATACCTAGTACGAGAAGACAGAAGAAACCCTAGGACGAAGTCAGACGAATTAGCAGCACAAGACACACCTTGAACGAAGATACAAGAGCTGTAAGAAGGTCCTGCATGTATTCAATTCATTAAGTAGTTTTGTTTTATTGTATTAGTACACTTTAATTCATCAGGATTGATGGGCCGATTCCATGTGACTACGGAAAACCATGGGCACCCCTTAAAATTGCTTTCCCATTAATTAAAGTTTATATGTTGATGTCTTTGGTGACTTTTATTAGTGCATTGATAACCTCTGTGTCTAGCTGAGCATTGCTTGGGTCGCCATGCCCCTTCCTCGCCTATTTGTTTTAGCGTGTCTTTAATAAAAAGGATAGACATAAGTAATCATTAAGGGTTTACTCGCCGATAAGATTAGAACCAACGAGAAAGGTTTAACTCTCGGTGCGTCGCATCGAACTATACACTTCATATAAAACTAGCAATAAAACAAGTGACAAGCTACTTAATTATCAGGACATGTCTTCTTATTGTCTCAAGTATCTATCTGTGTACGTGTGTGCTAATCGCTGATTCGTGCTCATTAGTTTAGTTTATTATTTAATCATAACCAAACCATGCCAGTCTCTCAGGCTGAACCCCCCTTGCGTTAGATTAGGTTGTATAGCTAACTTAAGATATTAAAATACTGATTAGAATAACTAGATAATACGTTCCACTCTTAGTGATCGACACTCTACTTACCATTATATTCATACTGACCGGGTACACTGCTCGTTAAAGTGTGTGTTATATTGATAAGTCGGCTAAATATAAATTTAAAACTTGAATAATGCTAAAACCACAACGACACACCGTTGACATAAAAATTAGAGCAATACACACGCACATCAAAGGTACAGATATTCTGCCCTTCTAGTAAGGTGCCTTCGTTTCTTTTGATCTCTTGTTTCGATTCGCTTAGGATTCCCAAAGCCATTGCTATGTTCCCTTGTATTGTGAACCTTAGAGTTGAATCTTTTGCCTTGATCTTTTGTCTTGAACCCTGCTGCGAACTCTAATAGGAACTTTGGCTTGAACCCAAATATGTTGGACATTGTAAAGGGGAGGAGAAAACCTTTTTGATTATCTATGAAAACGTTTTAAGAAAACTATTTTTAAAGCTGTCTCTATGAAAAACTGTTTTGAAAGGACCATTTTTACAAAGACCATTTTGTAAGATTATTTTTATAAGAAAACGTTTTAAAGGATTTCGAACCTTTGTCATTTACTTTTGAAATATCTTGACGTGAACCCTTTACCATAAACCTTTGATATTTGGACTTTGACCATGATTCGATAACTTAGACTAGTTGGACCTTTGCTGTGATTTAGACCTTTGACCTTTGACCTTTCAGTTGATACCCGAGCCAAGTTCGTTTCCTAGCCATGAAGGTAACATGGCCGTGTCATTGATGCACCAATGACATGACTCCAGTGTGTTCGAGTGATGTTACACACCGTCCCTATATTGTTCGTAACGTGCACATTATATTTATTATTTATTATATTATTGTTCGAGGGGCGTATGGATGCATCCTAGGTTTGTGTTTGTATTAGTGAAGTTAATATGATTGGATATTTTATATTGTTCGGTGACTGATGCTGGGTGCAATCCACGTCGTTCACAAAGTTCGGGAGCTGATCACTCCAATTTGATACATGAGGTCACCCCTCATATTATCTAGTGACTTGAGAGGCATCCCCTCTAGATTGCTACAGGGTTATTATTTGGTTTGTTCGGGCTCGTGGGGGATTACTGATCTTTCTTTATTTCCTTTCTTTTCATTTCTTTCTTACTTATAATCTTGCCTAAGACTTATATATTCCAATGCACTAAACTATACATGTTCATTTTCTTTTGCTTTCGTTTTCGTCTCTATATATCTGTTCACTGTGCTTTTTAAGCTCAGCCGCGTTTCTTTTCCCGCGGCAGGTTTTAGTTGGAAGCTGGGTATGAGTGAAAAGACTTTTGGACTTAGAAGACCTGGATAGTTATTCGGAAGTAGAGACTCTTAGAAGGATTTGCATTCGCAGGCTTAGTATTTAGTTTTTGTTTCCTTGTATTTCAGTATTTCAATTGTAACCTTGGAGAACTCTTGTATTACCAATGAATGTATGCTTTGTTTGATCTGATGTGAAACCATTAACGTGATACTTCTACCCTTGCCGGGTTGGGGTGTTACAATTATGGTATCAGAGCGACAGGCTGCGATTCGTAATACATTTACCCTTGGCCTGTGTAAGCTAGGACCACTAAGTTTTCCCTGTAGGCGCTCGTAAGACAACCTTTGAAAAATTGCTTTAAGATTTCCCTATAGGAACGTAAGTTTTGACCAGTGAGGAATGGGTAGACTATAAGGCGTTTGTTTAGGTATCATTGCTTCCGCATTACTCTGATTCGTGCCTTTGCCTTTAGCTAAGCCTTATAAGAACTTTTGTTTCAGAAGCTAGAAATCTTGCAACCTAAGTTTAGTAACCAAGTAAGTTTGAAATCCCTCGAGAACTACATGGATACCTTGCACCATTTAAGTTTCACTTCCTGATTTGGAATCCCCGTTTCCGATTAGGTTGATAAATGGTTTGATACCTTTCCGACCATCCAGATGGTCATTCAACCATAATGTGTTTGACACATTCTACAAATTCATCACTCATGACGGATATGAAGTGTATCATCTGATACTACTCAGTTCTGAGTGATCCATTACTACTCCTATGAGAATCCTGACAATTATCACTATTGGTTAGATCCTGTTGATATCTGATATCACTTTTGAAAATCGAAAGCTTATGCTTTGCACCACCTAGGTTTGAAACCTATTTAAATCTTAGAGAAATTGAAAATTTCATAATAATTGCCTGACACTATTAATCCTCGTCTTCAGATTTTGACTCTGATCTCTAATCCTTTCATCAATCATTTTGATGCCTCTTCGGGCACTCTGAGAATCTCCATGGCGATGACGTACTTGATGTATTCTCTTTTTGTCTCTTGTTTTTGATAAGTATCTATAAATCTTCCGACACTAGTTGATTTCGTTTCACCCATCTCGGTCCCTACGAGAAGTCTTGTAGTGTTTAACCACGAGTATAAGAATGTTTCCCTCTCACTTTTGAAACGATAAAATTTTCTATGATGATCTGTCTTTCTTCGGATAGTTAACCTCGATTTTATTCCTTCAAGGAATTGGTTGATTGAGCATTCAAATATTGACAATTTCCCTTCTGTGTCTCATCTTTAACGTTTGCAACAATTTTGAACTCTCTACCATGATTACCGATTGTTAAACTCTCTCCTATCACTATCACTCTGGAGACTCGTGTGTTACTTTCGTGATGGTGAAGTTTTCCTAGAACCCATCTCGTGCACCAATAAATGAACCTTATCTTGAGAGTTACTTGACACCCTGCGAATTCTGAATATGATTCCTAGTCGAACCACCAAACTTTCCACCGGAGCGTGAAGTAGGATTTGATAGGTTACCTAGAGATTGTCTAGTCGCCAAGCGAAGGTGTCTTTCAGATGTGTCCGGGATCAGACCAGTTGATTCGAGCAACCGGGAAGAGCAGCAACCGAAGACCAGGAAGTGAGTTTACCTAAGTGTATATTATGGGCGTGTTTTAGTTTCGTTCGCGATAAAGAAGGATGGTGACTGGAGATAGCTGAACCGTATTACTGTTAGGAGCCAATATTCATCCTCCCTGAAACGACTACGTATTTGTTTAATTTCAGAGCGCGAAGTTCTTTCTGATGAATTAATTCTTAGAATCGCCTTCTGTATTCGTAAACGACTGCTATGACAGTTAGTGACGCTAATAGTATTAGCTAAAGCTCTGACTGTTTTGTGAATTTGATAAATAATGTTTTTCTCGTGAGTACTTGGGCAAATGGTCATTGTATGACTAAATAATACATTCGGAGACGAGGAAGAGCATGAAAATCATCTTTGCACTTTGTTAGTCATTTATGTATACTGAAAGATTGATATTTGTCGAGACGACAATGTTCTTAATTGAGGATACCTCTTTAAATTCCGCGAGCTTTGAAAGCTATCACCATGTGGTCAAACCAACAATAGAATGGAGAACTGAAACCTTTTGAACTCTGCAGAAGAATACTGGAAGATGTTTGCAACTTATGGTACCATGGAGAAATTTCGTGAACGGATGGAAACAGCTTAGTTGAGAATGGAGTCTTGGAGAAGCTGAGTTAGAAATTAGCTGCCATACCTTCAGGCGGGACAATTTTGGGATAAATCAGAAAGAGACTCGGTGATACTCCCTTGCCGCAAAAGAAGTTTTCGGATGCATCGAAGACAACTAGATACATATCAGAAGAATTACTTCAATACCTGACCTGGAGTTGACAACGACGGTGGCTACCCTGAAGAATGAAGACATTCCTTACAAGGTAGAAGTGTTGGCGATGCAGAAGAAGAAATTTAGTCAAGATGGCGGTAACACCCCAACCTGGAGCTGATGAGACATGCAGTCTAATTTTCCTATTCATCTTGGTTGTACTAAGATGAATTGAGAGCGGAAGCAGACTGGGTGAGGAAGAGATTCAAAGATCGTGCCAGAAATCCACATTACTCCATCACATTCCAAGAAGAACTGCTGGAGGCTCGACGAACCAGACACAAGTTCCCGATTTTGGTTTCACTTTCCGATTGATGGACAGACGAAGACAGATTAACCGGACTTGAGGAGATTGGATGTGTTGAATGGACGGAGTTTAGAAACAGACCCTTTATGTTTGGAAGAATTGATTCTGAGAAGACCGAAGATTTCGACGACTAACTTTCACTTTCATTGACTCACTTAAGCTTCGTTATATAGTAATAAGACCCTCTCATGATTTAAGTTCCCTAGAAGCATTTTAGTTTCGTGTTTATTTTCGTATGTTCGGTGATGGCTTTGTTTTGAGAGATTTTGGCGAATTGTGGAAGATATGATGCTTGTGATGGCGTGTCTCACTTTTACTAGGCAATCTAAGATTTGGATACTCTTGCGAATAGTTTTGTTTTTTCCCTCGTGACTAGGGCATTCGATTTTGTTGACCTCGAGATAGTAGAAGTACTAGGTGGATTAAGATAGGTGGTTTTGTTTATGACTTGAGATAAAGTATGACCATCAAAAGGGCATATCTATATGTTGCCAGTATTATGACGTCTGGCCAACGTGATAATACTTACATCATATAACGTGCACTTGTTGTGGGCATAGGATATCTTGGGGAGTATCTAAGAAGTTTAGAATTTGAATCTCCGTTAGATTATCTACGTTAGCGAGACCTTAAGATCATTCTACCTATGAGTATATTCTACCTCCGTTCGTTAAGTATCTGGAGTTCGGACTCTCGTTTTCATTCTGTTGACCTTGGCTATAAATCTTGAATTCTTGTAAAACTCTTTACTGTCGATACAATTAATTTGATCTGAAATCTTGTTCGTATTCCATATGAGCTTTCCGGAAGATTCGCCTATCGTCCATTTTATGTTGCATGGACCTTTTGTTCTGAATCAATCTAATTTGTCTTTTTCTGCGGGAATTTGAACCCACTTCGTTTTGATTCGAGTCATGAGAAATAAAGTTATTCCGTTCGTAAAGATTCTTTGGAGGAATCACCCATAGCGTGAGGCTACCCGGGAAACCGAAGAATCGATACGAGCTAGTTATCCACATTTCGTATTTTGATCCGGTGTGTCTTTGTTCGTTTTCTGTTCTAGTTCATTTCCGTTTCTTTGCAAATTTCGAGGACAAAATTTTCTTTTTAGAGGGGAAGAAGTTGTAATACCCAAAAATCTAAAACATGCAAAAAGACCAATTTGCCCCTATAATTTTAAAATTTGATTAATAAGTATTTAAAGTACCAAATAAATCTCAAACCTTCGGGAATGAGCAAGTTATGAAGCCAAATAATTTTTACATCTACAATTTAACATTTTGGAATGTACAAAATTAAATATTATACGAAATAAATTAATTATGGTCGGTTCTATTAATTTTCGTATATTATTATTATTATAAATTCAATTTAAATTATATAAATGCAAGATAAATACAAGATAAATTGGGAAATCTTCCTAATCAAATATTTGATCTCATCTACCTTGCTTGGACCGAAATCTTTTCTCTCCTATCCCTATTTTATTCGGTTCTTAATTCTTCCTTTTATTAAAAATACCGAAACCCTAAAATCCCTAAAAGTCGACACATAAAAAAATCCCTTGCATCCTCCATTCGACTTTCTGGACAAGAACAAGTATTTTTATGGAGTTCATCTGAGTTTAATCAAGCTATGAAAATTGGTTAGAAGGTCGTGGGTTCATTCGTGTGATCGCTAGGGTCTTGTTTTGTCGAATTAAGTATAACCGAGAGGTACATAATTCTAATATCCCTTTTATATGTTCGATTCTTCATGAAGCATTTTTCTTGTGTTCTTTGGATCATATAAGACCTAAATAAAATATATAACATGGATCATGCAAGCTAATTCGATCATAATAAATTTAGAGAGCTAAAATGTATAAAAAAATTCTAAATCGAGCCATACGATTTTTCTAGGGCTTGTAATTATTTATTTTGAACTCTATACAAATAATATAACCTGGGAAAAATGATAGTTCGAATTATGGAGGCTTAGATTAGTCATGGTTAATTTATTTTGTAATCGGATATTAAAGAAAATAAAGAAAATAAAAGAAAACCCTAATAACGATTTAGGGTTAGGGTTTGCACATGGAATCTGAGCATTTAATGCAGACTTAATGATTGTGTGATGATGGGGTAATGATTTGTGAGCTAGGGTTAGGGTTTGTAATTATAAAGGTGTATACGATTTAGAATTAAATTAAGAAGGGTGTGTTTTGCCAACTTTGAAACTTAAGGGTTATTTTTATAATGTTAATTAGGTTAGTGCAAAGGTATAAAATAAATTATAACATGAGGTCCTTATGTGTAAAATTTGCAAGATAATGATTTAATTGTTAATTTACGGTTCGAATTAGAAATTAATTAGTTTGAGGGACTAAAAGTGTAAATTCAGGAAACTTGTGATTATTTTGTGTAAATAATATTATTAGGAAGATAATATGTAAGATTATCCGTGGCCATCTCTTCCTCCCTAGAACTTCCCACACTAGGACAACCCGACAAGGCAATGAGGTCGATCGAGACCCGTTTGGCATGGAGCTAAACGAACTTAGGCCACAATTTAAGAAATGGGAAGAAATTCTTCGGGCGAACGTCTTGTGCACCATAGGGAATAGAGACCACATCAATGCTTGCCTTTGCTACATGCTTTATTGCGTGTCAACTCATCAACCTTTCAACCTTGCTTACTATGTGGCCAAAAGTATGGCTGACATACCACTGTTAGGAACCACCGCTATGCCATACGGGATGCTTCTCACCCGTCTTTTTAGAGCATTTGCACCTATCCCTCCTAATGCTAGAGGTTTTTGCCCTGACTACTCCCTCATTCCTCACACATTTGTACTCTTGAGTGACAAGAGAGTAGCCAAATTGAAAGGAAAACGTCCTCATCCACCAACCTCCTCATCATCATCATCCATGAGCGAGGATGACGGTCTCCCAAACTCTAGGCTTCCACCTCAAGAATATATGAACCAACTTCCACCCATTGAACAACAAACTGAAGAGTTCAAGCAAACGAGAGGGATGTTCAAGAACATCGGGCGTTGGTTAATGAAGATCAACAAGAAATTTGACAGGCAGTGAGAGGTTAATGAGAGTTTGACACAATTGGTTCTAAACAATGATGTGATGAATTTTTATGATTGTAGGATATTAACTTATCGTTGAACAACTATGAAAACTAACGTGATCATGCAGGGCGATAACATTTAGATGTTATCAATTTTCCATGCTTAAGCCACTGTTTGGCTTAATTTCTATTATTAGTAAGTTTATTATCCTCGATTTGATCTATATGCTTACATGTGTTAATACCTGTGTTTTTGTTATTAATCAATCACAACTAATTAATTACACATGTTTTAAGAAAATTTTCGGGATTTGAACGGGTTTCGGGCTTTCAAAACTGCCCACTGTCTCCATTTTTGATCGACGGATATGGCGGAACCAAAAATATGGTTCCATCTGTCCAATTTTTTGGTGCCGCCAAAAATTACCCAACGGATTAGGCGGAACCAAAAACAGGGATCCGCTTGTGTAGTCGTTTGGCTCCGCGGATCAACAGCTACATTTTTTAAATTTTTGTTTAATCCCGCACTTTAGATCATTGATTCTTGTTATTAGGATTCCTTTATTGATATTCCATCACATTAGGATCATCTTAGCAACGTTAGACAAATAGGAATACAATTTCCCACCAAAACTTGAAAATTCACAATTTCACTCAAGTTACCTTTCTCCAACAAGCAAGGATCCCTCAAAATGGTTCCTTGCAATCCGTGGATCAATCACATCATTAGATTTCCCACTCACAACTATGCATTTACTGCATATCTTATTTATCTCACTCAACTCCATCTCATTGGATTGACTTTGATGATTTGATATGCTTCTCTTCCACTTCCAAATCATTGTAAACCACCATCTTTGTATGGATCAACATCACATCCAAACACACTTTTCCATAATATTTGGAGTCTATAAATTGGAACCTTTAGGATCAACAATTCTCACACCTTCACCATCCCTTCTAGTAGCAATTTTCTGCATATCTCAACCTTTCTCTCCACAATGCCTAAGTCAAACAACTCCTCAACAT